>APFE030050342.1:0-19655 GCA_000404065.3 Pinus taeda
AGAAAAACTCACACAAAACCATATCTTCATACTAATTCCCACCATTTTTCTGCTCAGAAATTCGGGGTTATCAACACGCTAGTCACCAAAGATCTAAGGATTTCTAATGGCAATCACTTGGAAGATGAAAAACCCTATCTTTTGAAAGTTTTTTAAAATAATGGATATAACAGACATCAAGGTCCCAGAGTTTTTTAAAGAGCCAATAAAGGTCCTAAGAATAAGAAAGCTCTCAGTGAACAAGTTTCCATGGTTCATCTTTCATTCATCCATGGGACCACGGATAAGATTGCTCATATTCTTAAGAAGAATAATGTTTCCACCACCTTCAAGCCCCTTAACACCATTAGAAACTCCGTTAGATATGTTAAGGACCCGACAAACCCTGAAGACATGAAAGGTGTTTACTCTATCCCTTGCTCTTTTGGGATTCCCTACATAAATGAAATCGGTCGCTCCATCAACCAAATAATTCAGGAGCGTGTCACAAACATTAAGCACAATCGTTCCCACTCCTCAGTAACAGCTAAACAAATGGAGAAAAATAAGCATCATGTTTGCATCGAGGATTCCCAAGTCATCGCGAGGATTCATCACTTCCACCATAGGGTGTTAAGGGAAGCCATTGAAATTGAGAAGCATTCAAATAATCTCAAAAGTGACGATGGTTGGAAGTTAAGTAGAAGTTGGATTCCTGCTCTCTCTTCATGATTGTCTCTTGTCCCCTTATTCATTATTTTTTTCTTCCTTTTGGTTTATTGGTATATTTTTTCCTCCATTTGTTTTCGATCTTCCCCCACCCACACACATAATTATAATTCTTATTATTTTATTTTCGTTCTTCTCCACACACTTATTATTTATAGGTATCTGATATTTTTCTTATTAACTTATTTTTATATCATATATATAATATATGTAATTATTAGGTATAAGCACGGAAGTATATAGATTTATATATAATATATAGTGGTATCAAATGTATAGATTAAATTTTTAAACATTTTTAATCCTTAATAATCCATTAATTCTTTACATTAATGTTATGTTAATTTTAGTAACTATTGAACATTTCCCTACCATCATACATTCAATTAAAAATGATTATTTTTAATAACATAATAATTTTTTCCTTTTTCTTTCCCTATTATGTAGTTTTTTTGTTATTATAATAGTTACCTTCCAAAATTAAATGTTGTTTTTTAATCTTTTTTAATACATTGACCATTTGGCTTCTTTTAATTATCATTCAACAAAAAAATTATTATACTTGTTAATGTTGATTTGCTAGAACATGATACATCTCTGCTATTTATTGTTATTGATAGATCAAAATTTTCAACTTTGTCCTGAGGATGAACCACATTAGATGGTTCCGACCAATAAATGACAATGTGATTAACCCGAAATGCACTATTTATTGTTATTGATAGATCGATTTTTTCAACTTTGTCCTAAAGATGAACCACATTAGATGGTTCGACCAATAAATGACAACGTGATTAACCCGAAATACATTCACTATATAAATATGGATCCAAAGAGCCTAAAATCAATGATTATTAATGATGTTATGCCATATTATTTTCATATCTAAAGTTTAAACAAGTAATAAGCCTACCTATACATCTATCACTAAAACATCTAAACAAAAAAGAAATAGAAACATTTCTACAAATATGTGATTTCTTTTAAAATCTCATTGCAATTTTTGAATGATTGAGCCAATTACCATGTAAGAAAGTATCCTTATTCAGGTAGACTTGTAGTTTTGGCGTTTTTGTATGTATATAAGATTCTTTGTTTAAGGGCAACACAAATCTTTGTTTAAGGGCAACACAAATTGAAACAGTAGAAACTGTGATGTGTGAAGTATATATGAAATTTAATTTTTATTTTTATTTTCATATGAAAAAAATAACTTATTTTAATTTGTCAATGTTTAAAAGCTAAAATTAAATAACTTTAAAATATTTTATATTTTTAACGTTCATTTTCCACTTAAGATATTTTATATTTTTTAATCCTCATTTGTTACAACATGATGTATCTATGCTATTTATTTTATTGATAGATTATTTTTTTTCAACTTAGCCCGAGGATGAAGCACATTAGATGGTTCGAAACGTCAACCAACAAATGAGAATTGATAGATCGATTTTTTTCAACTTTGTCCTGAAAATGAAGCACATTAGATGGTTCGAAACATCAACCAACAAATGAGAGTGCGATTAATCCTAAAAACATTTGCTAAATTATCATGGATCACAAAAGCCTTAAATCAATGATTATTAGTGATGTTATAAAAATATTATTGTTATATCTAAAATTTAAACAAGTAATACACCTACCTATAAATCTATCACTAAAGCATTCAGACAAAAAAGAAATAGAAACATTCCTACAAATATGTGATTTGTTTAAAATCTCATTGCAATTTTTGAAACAATTGAGCGAGTTACCATGTAAGTAAGTGTACCCATTCAAGGGTACCTATAGTTTGGGCATTTAGGCATGTATATAAGATTTTGTGTTTAAAGTCTACACAATTTTGACACAATAAAAATTGTGATGTATGAAGTATATATGATTTTTTTTTTTCTTATGAAAAAAATAACTTATTTTAACTTGGCAATGTTAAAAAACTAAAATTAAATTAACTCTTCAAATTGAATTTAATCTTTGAATTCCTTTCAAATTTGATTCTTCATTTAAACAAATAATAAGTCTACCTATAATTCTACCACTAAAATATTTAAGTTACCATCAAATTTGATCTTTGATCGAAACAAATAATAAACCTACTTATATATCTACCACTAAAGCTTCATGATGAAAAACAAATAGAAAAATTTGTACAAAAGTGTAGTCTAATTTATATACTGTAGTTTAATAAAAATGTTTTTGATATAAGTTCAAACTTGTGATTTCTTATTGTTTAAAATATATTTTTGAATGCATAAATAGATTAACAACCTAAATTCTATACATTAAACAACTTAAACTCAAGTTTTTAAAAGTCTACCAAATTTTAGTTAAAAAAAAAAATTCTCAAAATATTATTTTCTACCCATTAGATAGAAAACCATCTCTATAAATTAAACAAATTAAACTCCAGTTTTTAAAACTCTCTACTAAATTTTATTTTATTTCAACTCCAGTTTTTAAAATCCCTACTAAATTTTATTTAAAATAAAGAAAAAATTCCTAAAATATGCATGTCTCTACCTGAAATACTATTTTACTTATTAAATTAATAAAATAAAAACATAGTGAAAAGAAAAATTACACAATTATATACATCTTTTTTAACTGATTAAATTAATAAAAAGTTCTAGTTATCGACGAAAATAAATAAATAGATATTTGTCCGTACCTTTATATAACAATTTATGTCGGCGAAAGCATGGCAGGTGTGCTCTTTTTTTATATATAAAAGGTGTAGGAATATTTTATACATATATGTTTTTCTGTGCCTTTATATAACATTATATGTCGGCAGAAGCAGGGCACGTGTGCTCTTTTATATATATAAACTGTGTATGAATATTTTATATTGGTACTGCTAATTATTCCGATTTGCCTTTATAAACGCTTGAGCATAGTGAATGTTCCAGAAGAAACGATGCAGAGATCACGCAAAGCTCGAATGGGAAAAAAACAACGTTTGGAAGGAAGCCGATTTTATGTGGTGCTCTGCTTCATGGTTTTTGTTGCAGGGGGGCTTTTCCTTTTCATTAATTCTGCAACTGATAAAAACCGGCAGTCAGTGTATAATCTGAACCTAACATTCAATCGTTATTTCGAGTCAACGCTTTACTACGGAACGAGATATAAAGAGTTCGAAATTCAATTTCTAGGGAACAAATTGGAAAATACACGATATTCAGATGACAGTACAGTAGCCATGGGATGGGTAAATAGAGAGTCTGGAATAGATTGGTCAGAAATTGGTACTAAAGCCATGATTGCTGAACAAAATTCAAACGTAATTCCTGCATTATTTACTGACGAGCCGAGTAAACCGTCTTTTAATGGTGTTCCTGTTCCTGCACCTGAAGCTATGGCAAAATCTATCTCATCCGAAGCTAAAAACCCTAATCTGGTAGGGTTTGATGAATTCAAGAAGAAAATTGGAAATGAAAGGGATCGAAGTACGAGTGATCAACATGGAATTATTGCTCACAGGCTTGAACCTGAAGGAAGTGAATGCAATTATGCTGCTGCTTCCAAGGGAGCCAAAATTTTAGCTCACAACAAAGAGTCCAAAGGTGTTCAAAATATTCTGCAGAAGGACAAAGATAAGTACCTTCGGAATCCCTGCAGTGCAGAGGATAAGTTTGTTGTGATAGAGCTTTCTGATGAGTTTGTTGTGATAGAACATTATTTATCCAACTTGAAGGACCTAGAGCTTCTGGGTAGTTTAGTTTACCCTACTGATGATTGGATTCTCCTCGGGAAGTATGTTGCAGAAAATGTTAAGTATGTTCAAAGGTTCACTCTGAAGGAGCCTAAATGGGCACGGTATTTGAAAGTGCGATCCCTTAGCCATTACGGTTCTGAATTTTATTGCACTCTAAGTATGGTGGAAGTTTATGGAGTTGATGTTATTGAACATTTGCTTGAAGATTTGATTGCACCTGGGCAACATGGGTTGAGAAATCCTGATTTGTTTAGTGTCAGGCCAGATTCTGTGCTAGGTGGAATTGGGTATAATAGTCATGATGAGCATCAGAACCCTTATGTTGGTTTATCAGAAAAACAAGCAGATACTAGATCACAAACTGATATGCCCAAGTTAAGAGAATCAGTACTTTCCAATGGCAATGAGCTTGTTTCCACTATAGAAATTATCAGGCAGCAGGGTGGAAGGGTGGCAGGAGACACAGTTATGAAGATTTTAATGCAATTGGAATTGGATTTTTCTGTTTTAGAAAGATATTCGGAAGAATTGAATGTTCAATATGGTTATCACTTGTCTGATATTGACAAGGGACTAGTTGAAAACACACAATATATAAGGCAAGTCAGGAAAGACTTAAATGATTTGCAATGGCACAAGATTCTGACGGACAAGGAAATGGAGGAATACAGGTTTTGGAGATCTGCAATTTCAAATAAACTGAATGAATTAGCCACAGAAAATGAATTCCTTAGGTCAGAAGTTCAAAATAACCATTTGCGCTTTCAGCATATGGAGAATAAGGAGATTGTGATCTTGGTGTTGAGTTTCATTTTTGTGTGCATAGCAATAATCAAATTTAGTCTATGCTGCCTTCTAAAATTACTGAATTTTAGTAAAGTTCAGCATGTGGGTCAGCGAAGTTCAGCTTGGATTTTGTTACTGTTAAGCAGTTGCTTAGTTGCTTTCACTCTTTCCCTGTAAAGAACAATACATACTATTTTTTTAATCCAAAAATATATAGGTCATACTATTATTATTATAAAAGTACATTTTTTTTTTCAGTCAAAAAAATCATATACCGTTTTTTTTTAATTATTGAAAAATACATATTTGAAAAATACATAACTTGGAAATTTGTGGAATATTTTTTTTTCCAATTGAAGAAATCATATACCATTTTTCTTGTATTATTGAAGAATACATATTTTTTGTATTATCCAAAAATACATGGAAATTTGCGAAATGGAAGATGGTAATGTTGTGATCACATACATGTTATCTTTTCAAGAATAAATCAAGTATCTCTTTTGTTAAAGCATCAAATATAGTGGTTTGTTTTTGTGTAAGTAAATTTTAGTTAGTTGTTGATGAGTTTGGTATTGCAACGATAATGTTGTAATTTTTAAGGTTATCAAGATTTAGGTACGTTGTTAATCTTAAGTTGTAAGTAAAATGTACAAGGGAAATCTAGACTAGTTGCAAAAATCAACATTCAAGAAGCAAGAAATGTAAAAGCTAAATATCATTCTAACCAAGCTTCAACTCAACCAAAGTGGTCTTGAAGCATTCATAGGCTATAAATCTACTTTTATCATGAACTTAGAGTGAATGTGGGCCACGAAAGACCTTGAGAACACACTGTTACAAGAGATTCTTTGTTGCTACGGATGTTTGCCAGTGACTCTATCTTTTGAGTTATCTCACCAAATGACCAAGCAAATCAAATGCAAATGAGATGGGGTAAATTTTGATATTAAGTAGGATGTCCTAGGAATTCAATCCAATTGGAATCACTAAAAGGTGTCCTTGTTAACATGCGCTAAAAATTAGTAGAATATTACCACTCTAAAAACTAAAAATTCCAAATTAGTGAGCAAGTTAACTTACCAAATGCATAATTTGATCAAGTGCAAACGTGATGGGGTAAATTTTGATATTAATTAGGATGTCTTAGGATTCCAATCCAAGTGGAATCACTTGAAAATAACTTTGTTAACATGTGCTAAAATTTAGCAAAATTTTATTACTATTTTGTTACAAGATTGTTGGGAATCATTGACTATCTATTTAATTTATTATCTAAAACAAAGTTCCTACTAGATATATGAATCCATTTTATTCATATTTATGGTCTTATGATCATTATGGAGTGTCTGAGTGGTTAGGAGTGTTGTGGGGCAAATCAGAATGCATTTGGAGGCTTTTTCCATAGTTCTACAAGATGTCTTGTTTTGCTACAAGATCAAATCCGAGACAATTTGTCAGATTAGAAGGTGTTTTGAAGTCAATAAATGGTGGAATAAGGTAGGGGAAGGGTGTATGAAGCCCTTTCCAAGCCTAGTTCTCCTCAAGAGCCCATATTGCACAAGGAAATGTGTGCACAATGACCTCTAACAAATCTAAAAAGTGATCTCTATATATAGTCTACTTGAAAAGGTTGTTGGGGAAGGAAGAAAAGTATTGGTGATGGAATGACAAGTGTAAATGACAATGCTCAACCCTGCAAACCCATACCCTCACCTACACATAGGATAGATTGTTCTTTTGATGCTTGAAAAGATTGGCAAACGAATGATTTAATTGCACAATATAGAGATGAAAATAGAAACTAATTCAAGGTCTAACTATTGCAAAAGGAAATTAACTATATTTTTGGCTTGCCAACGCAATATCTACAACCATGCTTTCCACAATGGAGGTGATTGATAGACCCACACAAGCAACTTTCTCATAAACAAATTTTGCTAGAAAGGAAAGTAAATATTGCTAGATAAATACATGAAAGAAGATGCATGAATAAAATATGCAAAGGAGAGAGACTAGAGCCTCTGGGTTGGATCCTAACCTAATGAGACTCAACCCCCTAAATATAGATCATACTGGAAATAAGCTGGCTTTCATTCACTATGAAAAGAGTTCATACATAATAAAATATTAAGAAAAGAAGCCTGCTACTCCTCAAAGTCTACTCTCCACTAATTTGATCTTGTTATTGGGCTACTAGGCCATTTTATTTATACAAAAAGACTTTAGGGGAAACCTCCTTGAAGAGGGGGACTGCTTCCCTCTAAACCTCCTAGAAAAATGGATCTGGTCCCCAACAGGAGGAATCTTTATTAAATACTAAAATCTAGCTTCTCTTGTAGCAGGGAACACATCCCTAGATTTTCTCAATCAATGGAGCTCTATAATTTGTTCAATAATTTCATAAATATCTCATTCATTTATTATCCATCATGTAGTAGGGAGCAAGTCCCTAGATTATCTCATTTTCCAAATCTTCAAAATCTCCCCAATATTCTCACAATATTCTACAAAAATGAATAATATTAGGCACATAATAAGCAAGGGGAAATCAAATTCTTAGGGACCCATTAATACTATGAATCAATTTCCTTGTCTCCTTCAGTAGAGGCATCATAGTTAGATTTGAGCATTGATGATCAACTTTGAGCGACTTAATAACTATCGTTGAGTCACTAAAGAACTAAAGGTGTGTAATTCCGTTTTCTAGATCCAATGGTAATAGTAGACTAAGGGCACTTAGCTTTGCCAAATTATTGGTACAAATGTCTAGTTTAGCTTTTAATTAGAGAGTGCAACTTTTAAAGTTGAAGAATACCTCCTCCTACATAAAGGTGTGGCTCACACTATGCTACACCATCAAAGTACACACAATATAGATCTGTATTTTTTTTCACTACCACACATCACATTGAAGCTATCTTTTTTCTTGTGGGGGATTTTGAAGAATGTTCATACCCTAGGTTGAACACAAGAGGGGATTTGCGAAGAGATTAGCATTCCTAGTGAGCCATATCCCCCAATAGATGATAAAAAAAGTGCTTTGTAGGATTTAAGTATTGGGTTTGATTACCAATTCATAAGACATCTTTCACAAAGGTGCCAATTTAGATATTCTACAAGCCCATTAAACCTCTAATTTCATTCCATACTTATTTGATGTAAGTACATTCCACCACCAAGTGGACGTTTGTCTCCTTACACTTGCAAAGACTACATCTACTTACATCGAACCTACTTCTCCTTTGGAATATGTTCAAAGTCAAGACTTTGTTTTGTAACATAAATCACATGATATTTTTTTTCTTTTGAGGGGCATTGGAGCTTCTAAAGAATCATCCATCACCACATCCTTGTCTCCACATGGAGATGGTTTCATAGTTTGCATTCGAGAAAGACTTGTTCTTTGTTTATTTCATCCATTTCCATAGATTACATTGACACTACCTCTTTTCCTTGAACCTATATTCGAAGAGACACTAGCATTCCTAGCAAGCCATATGCCCTAACAAATGATCAAAGGAAGTGCTTAATAGGTTTTAAGTGTAGTTTTGAGCACCAGTTCCTAAGATAATTCTTGATAAAGGTGTCAGTCCACACATTTTGTAACCCAATTATACCTTTAATTCCATTCCATACTTGTTTCATGTAAATGCATTCCAACATCAAGTGGAATTTTATCACCTCATTACAATTGTAAAGACTATACTATATCTACCTAGACCAAACCTACTTCTCCTCTACAGTATGTCCCAAGTCAAGGATTTGATTTGTAGTAGAAGCCACAACCACAAAATTTCATTTTGAGGGGCATTAGAACTTCCAGAATGTTGGTCATCACCACATCACTTCATCATGAAAATTTCAATTTTCAAACAATTGTATCCCGCTTTTTGTGTATATAATCTAGTGGGTGTGTGGATCCATACTAGGGAATCTTCATTATCTATTAGGAAAACATGACCAAATTTTAGTTTTTCAACATAGGAAGTCCATCTTCAATTTTCATCCTCTATAAAGCCTAGATTTTTTTGAGTAACTAAGCCTTGTCCCCAAAAGGAAGCAGTTGCATGACGACAATTTGTAATAGGTGGAAGTAGACTCTATGATTAAGGTGAACTATATTCTTAGGAAGAATATGTTCCATTTCGTTCCTACCCATGGATCCTCCCCCATTCATGCATTATGTCTATTTGTTACCTTCCGGGCCAAACATTCCCAATAAGTAAACAAGATAATAATTTTTCCTTCCAAATTACTATACCAGTTTGATGTTTCTTGTTTGGTATACAAATCCAACCTATGATGGTGTCTAGTGCAATGTGTTTCTATTGTACTACGCTCACACAAAGCCTTGTATTCTGATCAACCTCCATATATCTTTGGTAGTTAGGGCTGAAGTGAAGGATACAATATTTTGTATACCCCAACATCCAAGGTGCTTTCGAATTGCTAGCCTACTCGAGTTAATCCAAGCTAGTTCCTTCATGTCTAACCTACCAAGCCAAATAAATAAAAAAACTATGCTAGCGAATCCTCTCAAGTATCCCTTTTTGAATATGTGAAAGAAATATTTAGTAAACTAGGATGGCCTCCAACACCAATTTAACAAGGACCGATCTTCCTCCCTTTGAAAGCCACCAAAAGCTATAATTTGAGATTCACTTTTCACAATTTATGATAAGCCAATCCTAATCCTTGTTAACATATGCATCTAGATTTATCCTAGATCCAAGGTATTTCAATCCCTTATCTAAATAAATCCATTTAATAGAAGAAAGGTTGTTAATAAAATCTACATATTCCTCCTCAAATCCTTCACCTGAAATGGTCAACTTCCCCTTATGCACTAGAATATTGACCACCTTACAAAATAAATCAATATTTCCTTGAAGCTTCTCCAAATTCCTCACCAAAAAAAAGAATTTCATCAATACAAATTAAATGTAACCAAATATTGCCTCCAATGTGCACTTATTCGAACCCTTATCTCTATTTTTCTTCCAAAATAGATTGATTGATCCCTTCTACCATAATTAGAACAAAATCAAGGATAGTGAACACCCCTACCTGAGTGCTCAACTAGGTTGAAAGAAATTAGATGTTACTTTGTTTATCAAAATTGAAAGGAAATTATGGTGATGCAACTCATAACCTAGGCTATGAAGGGGACACAAAATTCTAAACATGTTAACATCACCTACAAGTTAAGTCAAATGACCAAATAAAAGGCCTTGAAGAGGTCTTTTTTTACAACTACTACCTTCAATTTTTTTTCTTATGGTGTGTAGTCCCTCCCGCGCCACTCCTATGGATTAATCAATCTATTGTCCTTCCCAAAAATCTATTTGTTAATCTAAAATATACTTAGATAGATACTCTTAAGCCACCTTGAAATAACGTTTTTCCACAATCTTATAAATTACATTCAAAGGAAGATAGTTATGAAGTACTTAAAAGATACTAGATTTTTAGACTTCAAAATTAAGGAAACAAAAGTTAAGTTGAAAGCCACAACCATCCTTCCATTCAACCTTGAGTATTTTATTACATGGAATAGATCGTTTTCCCACAATTCAAAGAAACCTAAGAAGAATTCAATCGTACACCCATTAGGCCTGGGTCCCTTATATTTTTGAAAATTTTGGAGGACATCTAATCATCATTAGTTACCTCAACCATCATATATTGATTGTAATTTTCATATACAAAGCTTGAAAAGTACTAAGATATCCAAACCACTTCCACCAATATCATTCATTCATTTTCCTTGAAAATCTTACCAAACTGTCACTGTAGCTTTGGCTATATCCTTGAAATTTTTGACCTCCTCTCCTTTTGGATTTTTAATATTCAAAATTTTGTTGATATTGTAGTGGTTTGCATATTTGTGGAATAAATTTGTCTTTTTGTCCCCCTTATATAGCTAAAGATCCATGTTCTTCAATCACCATTATACTCAGTGATCCTCTAAAATCTTCCTTCTTCTTTGTTAAACATACATGGAATGTAAACAACGAATGTGAAAGATAAACGTTGAATTGCATATATTATTGACATGATATACATTTATAGTACATTGATGTGACCCTTGGATTCATATTCCTAGTGGTCTCTTGGATTCTGATGGTTGTTCACATTCCACACCAACCCATAGAGGATTAGGTGTCCAACATTCCCCCCTTAATCTGAAGGGGTATGTATGAGTCCAAGAAGAGAGAAGTAATACAAAATGTGCAAAAATGCATGGCAACACTAGGCTGAATGTGCTCTCTAAAATGTTGGTATAAGGGGGTGGATTAAGGATGACCACCAACAATAGAACACTTAGTGCAATTCCTAGAACTCTTCCAAGTCTGGCAAAAAGCTGAAATATTCTGCTAGAGGAAGTGTCCCTAATGCTTTGGGGAGGGAGACCTTCAACCTGGAAAAGGGAGGTCTACAATCTGTGGTGGTTTAAAGATGACCACCAACTTTAGAATCCTTAATGCAATTCTTGGAACTCTTCTAGAACTCACAAGAAGCTGGAGTCTTCTACTAGAGGAAATGTCCCCAAAAGGGAGATCTCACCCCGCATATATGGTTTAAGGTTGAACACCAACCAATGACATACTCAGGGGCATCTATGTCTCTGGCTACGACGCTGAATTTGGTATGGAAAATTGTGGCTCAGGCTCACTTGATATGGCTATGAAACTTGTAGATGACCATAATTCCCCCGAGTCAGATACAAGGTGAGAAGACGAAGAAAACTCAACTGAAGACCTTTTAATATTCTAGAAGAAATTCTAACATATGACTAAAATCTTTTCTTGGTTGTTGAAGCCCATTTCCAAGAAGTGATCCATCCAAGATGAATCTTTCTTCTTGTAGGATGATTGTTTTTTAAGCATCTGTGTGAAGAATGAGTACACTAACCACAATACTTGCACGAATGAAGATAAAAACAATGATATTTCACATGGCCAACTTTGTCACAATGTTGGCATTTAACAATCTATTGTGGCTGTTGTGGAAGAGGACGAGAATATGAAACAACTGAAGGTGAACTGTCATGAATAAATCCAACACTCTGAAACTGGATGGGCTTTGAGTAATCTGGAATGTCAAAGGAAACCTCCTTATCATATCCAAGAAATTTTCTATGTTTGTTATAGACAAGCTCTACCCAAGGTTTGATGACTGACTTGGGAAGTGCACGCTGAATTTCTGTATCTGCATGTAACTATGCTGCTTCATTGGGCACTGTATCTGAATCAACTGTAACATTATTGACTTGGTGTTTATGGGAGTCTGTTTCAATGTCTTGAAAATAAAGGTGGTCAAAATGATGACTCCACTGTTATAATTCTTCCTAATGTAGTTGATATTCAAGCTACAAAAATCAATCTGTTATTGTGCATTTTTCAGAGAAGTTTGAATATTTGTGAGAGTGTCTTTTCTGAATTTAACTTTAAGGGAACCATCATGCCATTGCCTTTTTTAAACAGGGAGCGAATATAATTCAAATACATGTGCTCACCGAACAGTCAACACAGTCATTTTAAAAAATACGGAAACATGGAAAATCACACAAATTTCAAATGCGAATCATGGCCTGCACAAAAATTGTTCTATGCACAATAACACATACCAGTCAAATGCATATCATATTCAATTCCACGCAGATTCCAGAACTTCATAGTTTAATCAATTCATTGCAGCGTCCAAAGCAACCCAAATTGTTTAATTCAGAAAGAAGAGAAAAGAGGGAGATGAAATAAGTGTGCACCAAGTTTTGAACGCAGAGGTTTAGCGTCTCAAACTATTGTTTGAACATTCCATTTTCTATCACTTCAAAAAAGATGCTTCATAAGTTGTTCGTGGGTCGGCTTAAACCATGTCAGGTAGCGTTCACCGTGTTAGGGACGAACCAACGACCACATACAGTTAGGCTACCTTCAGTCCTCAAACAAGTATTCATATAATTCAATGCATATGATATGAATCGAATCTGAGAGGAG
Source organism: Pinus taeda (assembly GCA_000404065.3). Classification (NCBI taxonomy): domain Eukaryota; kingdom Viridiplantae; phylum Streptophyta; class Pinopsida; order Pinales; family Pinaceae; genus Pinus; species Pinus taeda. The sequence goes on from APFE030050342.1 coordinate 13,213, forward strand.
AGAGAAAATACGTTGAACACGGTCTTCAAACCCACGCTATACCATTTACACACCGCACATGAATGTTTGACCAACGTATGCAGTATATACTCAGTTCAAACATACCATTCAATTCCAAGTTTTTTTTTTTTAAATTCTAATTTTGTCTGAGAGCCATCCCCATGATAGAAGGAGCTGGAATTCGATTTCCTTCAGCGCACACTTCCAAATTATTCAATGCAAATAACGCTCTCTCCAACGCAGAGAACGAATAATGCAGAGAATAAATAACGTTCTGTCTAAATGTAGAGAGCAAATAACACAGGGAACGAATAATGCTCTGTCCAAACATAGAGGACAAAGTATAATGGCTTTTGTCCGACAACAAATTTTAGTGGAGCATTAGGATCCTATGGACAGGACAGGCACATAATGAGAATTCTCACGTTTTGGCATTAAATATAGAGACAATAGCGCGGAATTGACAAGCACAAAGATGCCATAAAACCGCTGGCTCAAACAAGATTGAGCGGGTTAGGAACATAGCGGCTTTGATACCAGGTTAAATATATATGGAATCTAAACAACAAATGTGAAAGATAAGTATTGAATTGCATATGTTATTAACACCATATATATTTATAGTACATTGATGTGACTTTTGGATTCATATTTTAAGTGGTCTCTTGGACATTGGTGGCTGTTCACATTCCACACTACCCCATAGAGGATTAGGTGTCCAACATTCTCTACTATAGCATTATTAGCTCATCCTTAGACTCTATTGTTAAAATCCCTTACCCTTCCATCTCAAACCATTTAACAAGTTTGGTTTCAATTTTTCTTATTCCCAAAATTTATTGTCATGTGTCCATCCTATCACCACTTTTTTTACTCTTTTAAGGTTCTTTACAAACTGTATATCTAATGACTCTCTCAGAGCCATCAAACTAAACCCATGTTCACTAGTTGCACAAAATTAGTTTCATTCAACCAACCAATATTAAATTTAAAAGGGGTAAGAATTTTTTCACCTATTCCTAGAAATTCCAAAGAGAATTTGGAGGTGATTAGATTTACCCCCTATCCCAAGGCACTATCTCAATCTGGCTACATATTCCATCCATTCTTTAAAAATAAGAAAACAATTTAATTCTTAGGAATCCTATCCTATAATAAACTTTTTCTTCTTTATAATTCCATCCATTCTTTAAAAATAAGAAAAAACTTTAATTCTTAGGAATCTTATCCTATAATAAGCTTTTTCTTCTTTATAAAACCTTTAGTAAGCAAGTTTTCCGAGAACACCACTATGTATGGTTCATTTGTTTTAGAGTTGCGAAGTCCATAATTGGTTCCTACAAGTACATGTATATCAATATACATGAATCAAAGGCCCAAGAGTTAGAGACTTTTAAACAATGTAACCACCAATTGGAAAACAACCCACCTAATCTTCCCTTGGCATCAATGTAGAAAAACTCCCACTCTATTAAAATATTCTCTAAATATAAAAATAATTTCACTCCATTACTCATGATCTCTTAAAGGAAAAATAAACTAGACTTTAGAAAATCTGCCATCCTCTTTATGGCTAGATTCTTTGAGGGGCTAGCGAACTCTCTACAATTCAAAGACCAAAAAATAATTTGAAACCCTCAACTAGTGAATCTATTGGTCTAGACACCCCAACAATAGATCTTTGTTTTATAGAATCCAAATAATTTTGTTCCTTTTCTTGAGATTAATGAAGAAAGAACTTTCACCCTCTTCCTAGGGGATTCCCCCCAGGGTTTAATCTTAAACCCTCAAATGTTTTTTAGAGAGATAATTCTAGGCCTCCTTTTCGAATTAAAATATTATATTTGGCTTACCCCATCTAAGGCCAATAATGTATTTTTTTCAATGACAATGAACTTGGCATAAGTTTGGCTCTAGTTCCTAGTGGCTATTGGGAGGTCTATTGAATCTCTTCAGGAACGTGGTTTTTTAAGCAAGGATTTCTCCCCTCTAATGTCTTCTTAACAATTCCAAAACCCTCTTACAATCTCAGGAATTAAACCATTTAGAGTCTATAACCCTAGAAGTAGGACTTTAGAATTGGATATGCCAATGTGTAGAGGGAGAAAAAAAATTAACTTACTTAATTTTGAAGGCTCAAAGTTGACAGTTTTGTGAAATCAATAATGGGCCCAACCTAATAGTAGATAGGTTAAAAATCAATTATTATAAAGTGTGTCTTCAACACTTCCCTCTTCCCAAAAGTGGCATCTAGCTTCTAGAGGGGAGATTCACTGCAACGTTCTCTAAACATTCTATCAAATGAAGGTGAGAGGAGTCAGATTGCATCTCTTTTCCTTTTGGGCACTACCTACATTTTTGTAGCCCCCAAGTGGGCTCCTTATTACGAGTAACCCTTATTTCTCCACCAAAATCTAACAGTGAAAAAGTGCAATGCACTCCACAACCAAATGTCCATAAGAATGACAATTGTTGCAATGAAAAGGGACTCCCTGGTAATCCAATGAATGAAAATGAAAATGGGAACATCTATACAACTCTATATCATCGGGTAGTCTAACTCTCAAATCCAGTCTAACCAATATATAGGCACAAATTTTGAGCCCCACATATCTTCTAGACCTTTTGGGTGTTAGATTGAACATGTTTGAAAACCATGGAAGCCCATAGAGGAGGCATATGAAATGTATTAAATAAAATGATTCCATGGTGAAACTAGTATTTCGTGATCATATTACATAGTCAAAGTCAATGAGAAGACTTTGGTTGAACAATTCAGTGGTTGAAGATTTGGAGTGATAGAATTTCATTCTTGGGAGGTTGAAAACTAGGGGAAACTTTTGGGCTACTATCCCTCATCTGCTTTCCTTTTGAGAGGCTAGATTTCCTTTTGATTAAACTCTAATGAAGATGCAACTAGATTTCTTCACAGTTCATGGAAATGAGACTCTTACCCTCTCACTTTGAAGTGGTAGATGCCCTTGTTTGATACTAGTTATGAAAAAAATTTACATAGTCCCCCTCTATGTAAAATTACAAAATATACTCTTGGAACTCAAGTCCGTGGATGTCTTTAAATTTATTTAAGGAGGTCGGTAATAATTTGGGCACATATTTAGATACAAACATGTTGTTTTTGGATATGGGCTTATTGTTTCTTGAACATGTACTCACTAGAGGATTCTTTTAGTACAACAATTCTCAACTTGAGAAGATTAAGGCCATTATTGATCAAACCATTCAAACATGTAACCATTGTCCTTTAATCTTCAATGGAAGGGTCAATAGAATTAAGTCTTTTCTGACATTTTTATATTGTGATGCAAGAAGGGAGTTTGACCCTATCTTAGTCTAAATCCTAAGTGTGCAACTGGAGTATTCATTACAACATTAGTAAAAACTTAATTTAACTTCGTCTCTTTCATTTTTATCTAACATATTTTCTATTATCCATAGGTGACACTAGTGCTTCACTCTTTCACTTTGTCCTAGGAGAAATTTATGATGTCAATATCTCTCTAGATTCTACACCTTTTCATGTCTTCAATTGATTCCAAATGGACAGGAGGCAATGAAAGAGAGTCAGAGAGTCTGTTGACACCTAATCATAGGGATTGGGTGAACATCTATAATTAGTGTAAATAAATAATAGAGGAAATGGAGAGTCATTGAGAGATGAACTGAACAATCACTCCCTCTTGTATATAATAATGAACAACCTAAATGAATAATATAATAACATTTGAGGAGTTACCTCCTGGCTTGACATGGTATCAGGGCTAGCTCCCAAAATTAGTTTTTGTGTTGTAACTCCTTGTATCAGTTTTCTGCCATATTTTGCCCCTCTATTCTCTGCACACTTTGGGCTCTCTGCCATACTGTCCCTATCGTATTCCCCTCTTGAGCATTGTGCTGCTGAGTGGAATGAAGGCCATCTCTATCATGTGTCAAGATGGAGTGCTGAACTGTCACCGTTCCCAAGCTTTTCGTTATGGTGGCCTATGCAGGTTCCATTGCCAAATCTCTTGGCCTGACTATGCAGACCTTTGGGCCTCTCCGTTGCTCATTCCACACTGCTAGAGATATGCTGCTCCCAATACAATACACGCGGCTAGAGAACCCATTTGTTATAGCCTTCTAGCGTGATCCTTTCTCGATGTGAAGGGAAACAAGTGTCTCTTTTTTCTTCGAAACAATCAGACTTGTAGAATGCCTTTTCCTTTTCTTGACTCAAGGAGGGATGTGTGTGCTATTTGGGAAGACCTCTGAATGTGAAAGAAGTCGAAAATTTTTGTCTGCACAAGAGGGTATTCTTTGATAGTATCGGCCTTACAATTAGGGCAAAACCAACTTCCTACAGGAACTCTAGCAACAATAGGGCGAAGGCAATACATGTGGTAACTACTATCACATTTGTCGCAGAGCAACATTTCATTTTCACAATCACCCAATCCACATTTCTCACAGACTACACGCTAGCTTCAATATATGTTGCCTATTCTCCGATATAGTACGTTCCGACTACTCTAGTACGCACCTCCATACAAATGTGCTGACCCTCCACGCTCTCATACCACTCCTTCCCCATATAATCCCTCTCCCAATAATACCTCTGTCATATTTCTAACAAAATTGCATTTTTTCAAAATATTGCCATTACAGTGCATTTTTTCTTTAACACCAGAACTGAAAATATTTTATATATTGGTAGCAGAAGTATATATATATATTTTTTTATAGTGCACAATTTTTTAAAATTCATTCATTGATATCTATTGTGAGAGTGGTTCTCACTGGCAAGGAAAACTATCCAGAATGGTCATGCAAAATCAAACACACTCATTTTTAATGTGCCGTGGAAAGGAGTGTGTTTTGGAAATAGAGACAAAGAGCCAGAACATCTTACCTCAGAAAAGGAATTTGCCACTTGGGAAAATAAGAACAACAAGGCTTATGCATTGATTGCAGCGTCAGTAAATGAAGAGGTGAGTCGCCATATTTCACCATTTTCAAATGCTTTCTAAGCCTTACAAAAACTGAAGGAACTCTATGACTCACACTCTGCACTTGAAGTTGTTCAACTCATGATTAAATTGTTCACCCTTGAATTACAAAATGATGATCCTCTTGCTCTTGCATCAGAAGTAAAGTCTATTATGCATGATATCAAAGTCACTAATGTTGAACTAGACATTCCTCTTATAGCTTTTCTCAAGGCACTTTATCCCACTTACTCAAATTATCTTGAGTCATTGCAAGCAAATGGAAACTTCAAAGATATTACCATTGACTACCTTGTGAAAAAAATTGTTGAAAGAGAGAAAGATATTGGGAAGAAGGCATCTCCTCAGTCTTCTGAAGACGTTTTGTGTCTTGAACATAGAGAGAAGAATATCGCTCAATTTTCTTCCAGAGGAAGAGGTGGTCGAAGAGGAAGAGGAAGAAATTTCAGAGGCAGGAGGGGCAGGCACTCTCAAGGAGAAAAGTCAAATTTGCATTTCATATGCTGCAAAAGAGATGGATTACATGATGCATCCACATGCAACTTGCCTTGGGACAAAATTGAGCAAGAAAGAAACCAACCCAAAGGTAAAACTAATGACAAAGAGAAAGGTAAAGCACCTAAATCCGCTCACTATGTTGTGGCACACTGTAATATTGGAGTAAATGAAGACTTATTTAGTGCTTCACTTACTTCTTGGAAAAATGATTGGTTACTTGATTCAGGAGAAACTTGCCACATGAATTTTAGAAGATATTTTTTTGAAGAATTTACTTATAATGTTGATGGAGCAGTATACTTTGCAGACAAATCAAAACTCAAGCCATCAAGGCTTGGCACAATCAGACTTAAATTGCCTTGTCTTTCGGACTTTCTTTTGCATCATGTTCTATATCTCCTACAACTAAGGAGAAACTTGTTGTCCTTGGTCCACATTCGCGAGCAAGGACAATCCATTCATATGTTTGATGACAAGCTTGAGGTGATAAAAGCTTCAGACCACTCACTTGTCATGACGTGGATAGAAGAAGAAAGGCTTCTCAAGTTGTAGGGTACCTCTGCTTATGCACAAAATCTCTCATACAATTCTCATTATGAAGAAGGTACATTTCCATCAAGTTTATTATGGCACGCTAGATTTGGACACATGAAATATGATAGCCTCCGCTTGTTGAAGAAAAATGGTGTTATTGGTTTGCCTACAATTCCTAGGAAACTTAAGCAATGTGATGCTTGCATTCTAGGAAAGCATAGAAAACAGTATTTTCATGATTCACATTCCAGAGTACATATAAAACTTGAACTCATTCTTTCAAATTTATGTGGTCCAATGCCTGTTCCTTCTACAAATGGAAATAAATAAATGATGACATTTATTGATGACTACACTAGAATGTGTTGGGTTTATTTATTGAAGAACAAATCTGATGCTTTTCAAACA
>APFE030050347.1:6679-60238 GCA_000404065.3 Pinus taeda
ACTTCTACCGCAGGTTCGTGTTGGGATTTTCTCATATCACTTGGCCCTTGAGTCAAGTCATCAAGGGAGGAGTGAAAGAAAAATTCTTTTGGTCTGAATCTCAATAGAAGGCATTCATGGAGTTGAAAGATCGCCTCTGCACGGCACCAGTTCTCGCATTACCATACTTGCAACAACCATTTGAGGTCAAGGCAGATGCCTCTGACTATGCTATTGGGGCAATCCTTACTCAACATGGCCATCCAGTGGCATATCACAGTGAGACACTTTCAAACACAGTCTGAAAGTATCCCACTTATGACAAAGAGATATATTCCATTGGCAGGCCTGCCGACAATGGAAGCATTATGTTTTGGGGAAGGAAACGGTCATCCACACAAACCACCAACCCCTGTAGTTCATACAGACCCAAGGGAAATTGCAGAATGATCGCCATCAGCAGTGGTCCACATACCTGCAACAGTTCCATTTGAATATCAAGTATAAGAAAGGTAGCACCAATAATGTTGCAGATTGCCTCATTCGACCACCAATCATGGCGTTAACCACTGTGCTCAACTCTTGTGGGCACGAGACTTCTGATTGGCCACTTCTCTACAAAAGCGACCCAGAATTCGACCACACATAGTAAACACTCTTGGAGGGCCAGCATGTTCGAGATTTTCACCTCCAAGATGCCCTATTATGCCACCTGGGTCACCTTTGTGTTCCTTCAAGCAAGCGTACCAAGATGATTTGGAAGCGCACTTCAGTCGAGCTGTTGGACATTTCAGGGTCGAGGAAATGGTGGCAGTACTGCAGAAGTATTTATATTGGCTGAATCTTCGACAAGATGCCGAGAAGTACATCAGATCATGCACTGCTTGTGCCATTGCCAAACTGACCATCAAGAAGCAAGGCCTCTATACCCTGCTGCCTACCCCTAGTCGACCTTGGGAATCCATCTCCATGGATTACATGTTAGGCCTCCCTTCCACTAAGCATGGAAACGACTGTGTTTTTGTGGTCGTCGACAAGTTCTCAAAGATGGCCATTATCGCTGCCTGTAAGAAGAATATCACAGCAGAAGCCACTCCTAAACTCTTCTTTGAACGAGTGTGGGTACACTTTGGGATCCCTCAATCTATCATCTTCAATCGAGACAGTAGGTTCCTCAGTACATTTTGGTCCAGTCTCTAATCGATTCTCGACACCAAACTCACTAAGTCCACAACCTTCCATCCTCAAACTGATGGCTAGATAGAGGTTGTCAATAGGATGATCGTACACATTCTGTGCATGTACAACTCAATGCATCCACGCACATGGGACAAGAGCCTTCCCTATGTTCAGCACAGCTACAACTGGGCTCTCCACAGCTCGACTGGCCACAACCCTTTTCAGGTGGGCTTGGGATTCCAGCCACTATGTCCCATTGATGTGGCCATGCCATTTGCAGCTACTCACGCAAGTTCGACTCATGTCTAGTTCGAAACAGATAAGGAAAACAACTTCATTGAGCACATCCAACATATTCGCCAGCAGGTCCATGACATTTTGGAGAAATCAAATACCAAGTACAAGTAGCGACATGATCAACATCGGGTGCCACACAAGTTTCAGGTGGGCGACAAAGTCTGGTTGCATTTGCAAAAGGAACGCCTTACCAGAGCCTATCAGAAACTCATACCACTCCGATATGGTCCTTACACCATTACCAAGGCTATGGGAGACAATGAATTTGAGCTCAGCATTCCCCCATTCCTTGGCATGCACCTAGTGTTCAATGTGGACTGCCTTCAGCCATACTTTCCACCATTACTAGACACATCCAACTTTGTAGAAAAGCTCACACCCACAGAGTTAAATCTAGATTGCATGGAACAAGCTGCAACTGCTCGAATCATGGATACACAGATCAAGCACACTCACCAGTAGAATATCCAATTGTATCGAGTTGCCAAAGCAGGCCAACTCCTTCGCCAGGGCAAGTGGCTCACCAGGGACCAAGTTCATCAGAAGTTTCCTCATCTCATGGAGGAACTCAATGCAATGGGGACCATTGCTTCCTAAGGGGGGAGGAATGATCTAGGTGGATATTGGTGGCCACCTGCCAAGTCCACTTGGATCCCCACCATTGTTTCTTTCAGCTTTTCATTTCCTTAATTGTAGATAGTTTACTATTTTTAGCAGTTTTCGGGTCCCTGAACTTGACCTTCCGGAGCCCGTTTTGAGGCCCTAAACGACCTTTTTTTTTGGGAAAACTGGGAGCAACATGGGTCCGGACTAAGTGCTCTTCCGAAAGTTTGTAATCTTGGCATAGATCTTTCTACGAGATAACTGTGCACATCAAAAGGAGATCGTATGCCAAGGTTAATGACCCTGAGAAGTTGATGTACCAATTTACCGAAACGGGGCCAACAAAGTTTGGCGTTTTCATCTTCTAGGGTTAGGTTTTTGGATGTTTAGGGTTTTCCATTATTTCTCAATAATAAATAGGCCTTTGAGCCTCATTGTAACACAGCTTAGAGACATGTAGCCGCCACATCTCTTCTTAGAGATAAGCTACCATCGCCCTAGCTGGTTTATTTCCATTTCTATTTGTAAGCATATTTCAGTATTTTACATTAATGAAATGAAGTATTATTTCCCCTACATCTCTGTGTTTATGGTTACCTCTGTAATTTGTTGCGTTTCTATTTAAATCTGGATCATAAGTGAATCATTTTCCTTGTATTTGATCTTATACACCCATTTGAAACTAATAGGTTTGATGCTAGCAGGAGGACCCATTATCCTCCAAGTTTCATTCTTAATAAGTACATCATACACCTTTTTCATCGCATCCTTCCACTCATCACAATTAGCAGCTTCTTCAAAACAACATGGTTCACTAATTGTAGAATGATTAAATTCACATTCATGAGGAACGTTACCTGAACTCAAAGTAACATCACCTTTAGAAGAACTTCTTGTTTCAAACTCATCATACTTGCTTGGAAATTTCCGAACACATGAGGATCTTTGTAAAGGTTGCTAAAGTGGTTGTGATTGCATATCTTGAAAAACAGGCTCAAGAACAAGCTCTTCAAGAGCAATTTCTGATCCTGCAAAAACATTACTATCATCCAAATTTTCTTCAGCAATAACATTCTCATGAGTCAAAGATGGAAGAACCACAAACTGATCCAAAATGGGAACACCTCCTTAAGTATGTGGTACATGGGGGCTTCACTTAATGAACCTCTGACATATCACGTGCGTTCGTGGCATATTAAACAATACCCTTAATTTGACTACATATTGGAAAATACCTCTAAAAATCACATTATTTAACCCCCAACCAATACGAATCCAATACACCTTGCCAATTTAAATACCCCTACTTTCACTAGATATTGTAGGTATCCATTTTTTTATTAACATTTTTAATACCACTTTATATTTTCTCATTAACTTTGGCCTCCATTTTTTATACATGTCAATATTAAAACCCTCTACCCCCTATATATCCCCCAATATATTATGTCATTTTTTCCTCAATAAATATCCCCCAATATGAACCCACATGGTATGGTATTGCTCCCCTAGTGAAGCTCTCGTGATGTGGTACATCATTATCATTTTCAAAATAGAACTTTTTGGATGCAAATTTCTCCAAATGAGTAAGTTGTCTATTAACAACGGAATTATTTTTATAACATTCAAGAAAAATAACATTTCTAGAAAGAATAAATTTCTTGTTCTCCTCGCCATACAGCCTGTAATATTTGGAAGTAGTAGAATATCCCAAGAAAATACATTTGTGACTCCTAACACCCAATTTGTTGCACTGATATTTAGGAAGAAACACATAGCGTAAAGAACCAAAAACTCTAAAGTTTTGAACAATAGGAAGACGGTTATACCACATTTCATAAGGAGATTTAGTATTGATGACAAAAGAAGGACAACGATTGTGAATATAAGTTAAACAAAACATTGCTTCTCCCCAAAACATCAACTTAACATTCTTAAAAAACATCATGGAACTAACCATATTATGCAATGTCCTATTCATATTTTCTGCAACACCATTTTGTTGCGGATTATAAGGTATTGTAGTTTGATATTTGGTGTCATTTTCCTTTAAATATTGTTCAAAATCATTAGAAGTATATTCACCATAGTTATTAGTTTTGAGAATGTTAATGTTCAATTGAGTTTCATTTTTTATCATTGAATGAAAAGTTTTAAAATTTTCAAATACTTGTGACTTATCTTTCAACAAATACACCCAACACTTTCTCGAATAATCATCAATAAATGTCAGCATGTATTTATTACCATTGGAAGCTGCAATAGGCATATGATCACATAAATTTGAATGTATGAGACCTAATTTTCTTGAAGCTCTAGAAGAAGAACCATGAAAAGATTGCTTAGAATGTTTCCCCAAAATACGAGCATCACATGGTGTAAGCACCTTTGGAATTGTACGAAATCCTTTTATACCTTGTTGTCTCATAATTTTGATACTGTCATAGTAAATGTGACCAAAACAAACATGCCATAATAAACTGGAAGATAGAGTATCACTTTGTTGTGCTAAAAGAGCAGAACTATCATGAGAATTTATAGTAGATGATGTATCATTCAGTTTTAAAAGTACACCTTCTTCAACACTGGTCATAATGACTGAATGATCAGATTCTCTACATACCTCAATGATGCCACCGAAGATATGTATGGAATTACCTTGTTGTCTAATATGTATAAGAGACATTAAATTTCTTTGAAATTGTGGAATGTAAAGGACATCCTATAGAACATAATACGCAAGCTTTGATATCTTCAAGCGAATGGATCCAATTCCAGTAGGCTTAACTTGAGATGTGTCAGCAAAATATACTACTCCATCAACTTGGTCACTGGATGTTTAAAAAAAAAAATCTCCTAAAATTCATACGGCATGTGGCACCTTAATCCAAAATTCAACTGTCTTTCCAAGAAGAAAACATTGTACTAAAAACATCATTAATATTAAAATTGCAATGAGAAACAATGTAATGTGTGAAAACTCTGATGATTTTCCTTTATCTAGTGGTGGTTGATTTTTCTTTTCATTCAATTGTTCTCTTCTTTCACTGACTTTCTCCTAAGGAATTCTATAATTAGTAGCAGTGTGACTGATTTTACCACATCTAAAACATTTGATAGTTGTTTTATCTTTAAAATTTCTTTGTTGTCTATCTCCTTGATTATTCCCCCTCCATCCCACCCCCCCCCCCCCTTTCCCACCCTTTATAGTTTCTTCTACCACGACCTCTAGTAATTTTATCACCTCTAGAAGTTTCACCATGAGACTTCTAATCATTTTGTGCAAGGCATAAAGTTTCTACGCTAGTATTGGTTGGAGTTTCTTTCTTTCCAAAGGCCTTTTCTCTCTTAGCTATTTTGATTACTACTTTATCAAATGTAATGTCTTTTAACTACCCACTATCTTGGAGAAATTCTAAGTAGTGTGAATAGACAGGGTAAAGGACTTTTATAAAAGTTGTAAGTTGTAAATTGACTTCAATTCTAGTGGCTTTTATATCATGAAAAATGGATTTTTATTTCAGAGGCACTCTTCAAAGGATCATTATCCTTCATCTCCAAATTAAACAACTTCAACAAAAACTGAATAATTTTGAGTTCTGAATGCGAATCATAAAGTTATTTCAAATTTTGTAACACTTTAAATGTTGAATCACAAGTAACGATATATATGCAGTGATTAATGCATATGCCTTGTTGTCTTTTGTCTCCCAAATTACACGTTGCTTTTCATTTTCAGGCGACTCTGACTCAATTTCTTTTCCGTCATTATCTTTCTTTCCTTGCCATACTTCCCATAAATCGTTAAAAACAAGGGTACTTTTAAGATTGTGAAACCACTCTTGATAATTCTCTTTTCCATTAAGCACAACTCCAACTATGGAAACTATTGAATTCATGATGACAATAATATTCTATAGTGAAAAGTAAAAATAAAATAATCTCTGTAAATTTTATTTTACCTTCGTGAGTCTTGTTGTGCTTCTTTCACCACACTGAGGTTCTCTAAGAAAAAATATCAACAAGCCAAAAAAAAATATGTCTCCTTTATAAACTTATATCTCTAATAAATTTTGCAATAAACTTATCTCTCCTCATTCACAACTTCACTTCAACATATCAAAAAATGTGCCTTTAAATAATATTATTAATATATTTTTTTTGGCTTGTTTTTAATGTCTGTATCTATATATATATATATATATATATATCCAACAAATCGTCATGATTTTGGCTTTCCTCACAACTTCTGTTCGTTGCCTTTGAAAGGATTATTGTAGCAACGTTTGTAGTGGCAGCCACACCAACAAGAACAATGATAGCCCCTGTGAATTAAATTGATTCGAAATGCATGTGGTTTTGGAGGCAGTAGATTCCTTCTCGACCCACTGACCAGCCATTGATGCCTCTTCTATAGATCGCAATTTTATACTTCGATATAACTTATCGAGAAGCACTGAGATCGAGATCAAAAAGCAAACAATTTACACAACATCGAAACACCAAGCCCAGGAATAGTTACGACCAACAGAATCATTACAGAACCAAAACATAAGATTACTTGTAGAAAAAATAAACCCTAGCACAACATCAAATAGTTTATCTCATCCAACCACTTCGATATGATCCCTCATTACTCACCTTAAGTCCACAATTCACCACTGTTGTAATGGGATCCATCGCATCGAAACCACGCCTAACGTGGCTGACAGGGATTTGAATACGATAACATCTCCTCAAAAAAACCACAATGACACGGTCCACAGACTAGGACAGGACACAACCCTCCTCTGCGTCTAAGTTTGTGCAAATGGAAACGGTTCCCCTCATGCACTTTCTAATAGGCACTTCTTGACAACGTCTTCTCTCAATGTTCACGTCTCGGCCCTTCACGTCCTCAATAACTCATGGAGTTTATAAACAACTCAATCGGGATCTGATACCACTATGTAGGCCAGTGTAAAATCCACAATAATAAATTTGATACCTTATTGATGAAAGAAACAAATACTTATACAATCATAATCTTGATACCAAATAGTTATGTCTGGATGGTAATAAAACAAAATCTAAAACCAACTATCTACATTTATAATCCCAAAGGATTAGTTAACAGGTTGCATGAAGTTTATATGTGGTAGAATTTATTAGAAGGTTAATTTTGGGAATATTTTGAAATCATATAGACATACATTTTATTTTATTTCAATTATTTTTTAAATTGACAACGAAAATAACAAAATTACAAATTATTAGTGCATCAAAGTTTGTAATTGGAGTCTGAAATGAAACCATGATCATGTTGAGAAAAATCTTACTACAAGATACGACATGACGAGAACTAATAACCATGGCATGCCATTTTGAAATATTGAGCCTTCAACTAAAGTTTGAAAGGAAACCATGATCATGTTGAGAAAAATATTACTACAAGATGGGACATGGTGAGAACAAATAACCATGGTCCGCCATTTTGACACGGTGAGAACTAATAAGCATGGCTTGCCATTTTGAATTATTGAGCATTGTGGAAAAATGAAGCATCTTCCAAATGTGTCAACTAATAATTAGGTATATGAGTGTACTAAGTTATTCAAGGAGTAATGTCAGAGTGTTATATTGCAAATTACATATAAATCAAAACTAAACTATGCAACTACAAATAAAAAAATTGACATAAATAAATAAATAATACTAATATTCATAACTTTTAATACAAAAAATGATGCTCTATAAACCAATATTCAAACATAATATCACAATAAATCATAATTCAAAATTAAAACGTCAAGTTATTCACAATTTATTTATTACGGAGGATAATTCATCTCTTAGATATTTGGACATAATGTCACTCTTTGTCTACATCATGAATAGTGTAACCCTCACATTATGCACTTTGCTCTTACATTATGCTCATGAATTGATGCCTTCTTACTATTGTGTTGGTCAATTTGACTTTTAAGTTTTAACCTACTTTGTAAAACTTGTGTTCTATGAAAATGTATGTAGTTTGAAAATTTTGTCGAGGGAAAATTTGTGAATTTTTCTTTTGTAGTTTGGGTCTCTATTGCAATCTTTCTTGATTGTCCGTGTATGTTATTTACTATTTTCTTTTTTCTTTTTTACATCTAATCAGTTCCAACATCTTTGGATTAAGTTTCTATGAAAACCTAAGGTTTCACTATCCAACTATTTAAACATGCTACAACTAGAAAATCATCTCTCTTTTGAATCAACCATTATGTTTTATGTTTATGTATCCCACAAGTAGTTATCCTTGTGTTCTTCGTAAATTTATATCTTCTAAAAATCATATTGTTGTCTAAAATTAACTTTTTTTTCTAAATGGTGGAAGAAATAATGAAAAAGTTTATATCTTTGATGCAAAATTTCCTATTGCCAAAATATCAATACCATTATGAAAATATTGTGTTCTTTCAAAATAGTACTTAATTATAATTAGTGAGTATGAATCATCAACTCTATAGAAGTGAACCAACGAGGCCCTAAATCAATATTCAATAATGTGATACCAAGATGTTTATCTAATTAGTAGAATCTATAGG
This sequence comes from Pinus taeda, assembly GCA_000404065.3. Taxonomy (NCBI): domain Eukaryota; kingdom Viridiplantae; phylum Streptophyta; class Pinopsida; order Pinales; family Pinaceae; genus Pinus; species Pinus taeda. Next base: position 15,307 of record APFE030050347.1, read on the forward strand.
ATGATGAGAGAAACTTATTTTCCCTTTACTGGGTTGGCTGGTTGGGTATATATTTGAAAAGAATATTTCAAAAATTATTTTGAATTTTTAATGAATCAAATGTGGTGTTGGAATAGGGTTATGCCCTCACTGAATCTTGTGGCATTGCAACATTGGGAATTCGAAAAGAAAGGAACACTCACTTTGGATCAGGTGGAATATTAGCTCCAGGCATTGAAGCAAAAGTTGTAAGTCTGAAAACAGGGAGGCCTCTTCCTCCTAATCAACGAGGAGAGTTGTGGTTTCGTGGGCCTAATATTATGCCAGGTAAATACATTTCAAATGCAAATTTGCATGTCCATATTATATTGATGCAATATTGATTATGACTTTTCATATTTCTTATAGTTTGTGAAATATTTTACCTCTTCAAGTTTTTCCCTATTATCATTTTCTATGTTCAACTTTGTTAGACAGTTGCATTGGTAGATGTTTAGAGGAGATACTGCAACATGCCAGTGTTAAATTTGTTTGAAAATATTTGATGTTATGATTATAACTTTATACCAATTTCCTTATTTCTCATAATGAATAAAAAAGAGATTTACATATTAATGTTGTTTTCTATTTTTTTATAACGTAAGTTTTAAATTCCCTTAAACATCTATTTTGTATTAAGGATAATACTAACAAGAGTTTATTTATAACATTGGAGTTAGATTTATTGTATATACTATTTAATATTTTGAATTTAATTTCAGACATTTTTTTGTTTGACTATATATATATATATATTATATATATATATATATATATATAATATATATTAATATTATATATATATATTTATAAAACCCTATCAAATTTCAATTTATCTTTGTGTCTTAAGAAGACTAACCCTTAGCCAAACAAAATTAGTTTTAATACATAAAACAAAACAATGAATAATAACAAATATATCCAGCGAAATTTAAAATTACAATATTATTATATTATAATATCCACTTAATATCTAATATCTGAATCAGCTATAACCACTAGAACCTTAATTAAACTGTCATATAATGTTTTGCTTTGCATTAGGTGTCATGAGGCTTGTAAACCTTAGCTGTTGTAGGGAGAACACTCAGACAAGAAAAAAGGGTTGAGGCATTGACAATAAAAATGTGAACGGTCTAGAATCATCCAATCCTGTTTTGAATCCTGGGAAGGAGACGAATATATTCCCTTCCATACAGCAAAAAATTTCAATGCTGGATTTTCTGAGAACAACTCTTGTCCTTCCTCGAGGTTATTGGCTCCACAGTTTCAATCGTAGGGTCTTGTCCAACAAGGTAACTATGTTATTTCTCACGCGGATAGCGGACTCAACCGCCATTCTTTCAGCTCCGACGAGGTTGCTCTGTATTGGCCTGAATGTTCATGTTTTTGTGTTTTTTGATCCCTGCTGCCATGTTGCTTTAAGTTGTTTCAGGCGCGTCATGGGTTGGGACTGTGGGCACTAAAGGGTTAGCTAAGCTTTCCGCTAATCATCGCGTTTGGTAGGTGGAAATTTTCTGGTGTTCAAGCTTCGAGTGTGTTGTCTGTCTTGGTTTGTTTTCACAGGTCATATTTTTAACACGCTGTACCAAATTGTTGGTTCTGCAAGTGTAGGATTGCCCTGCCTGTGTCGATATTGCGGTTCGATGCTCTGAATATTGGTGCAAATGTTCGCACGCTGCAAGGGTTATCTGGTGCAAATCCCCTACCTGCCCATCCCCCCGAGTCTTATGCCCCATTTTATTGTCGTGTCCAGGTCTATTGTCGGTGACTTGCTTACAAAATTCTCCTGTGTCACCCATGTCATGCTGGGATTACCAATTGGCCTGCTTATAGGGTCATGGTGACTTCTCTTCAATGTTTTCCCCCCAGTTTTATTCTTTTTTCAAGATCTTCCCTCAACAATCAGGAGTGTGAACAAGGGGCTTTAGTGAGAAGTGAGTAGTTACACCGAAATATTCTACTGGTTAAACACTATTACACTTTCTTGCTGTAATTGATTTGCCTTTATAACCCTTAATAATTTTCCTCGATATTTTCAAGTGTTGTAGCAAGTCTCAGGTTATCCTTAAGATTTCATAGGCTAAGCGCATGGAGAAAATGATTAGGTTCTATGATGAAGAAGGCATGTTTTGAACATGCCTCTGCAGCAAAGGAGGACAAAAAAGGGAGGCAAAATTTTGGCCAGAAAGAAGATGAGAGGTAGCCAAAGAAAAGCAACATTATGCATGAAGATTCAAAGAAGGGTAACTTCAGGTTAGGTATCAAAATTAAGTGGTATTATTGTGGAGGGCTTGGTCATGATGAGAAGGATTGTCAGAAAATTTAGTATGTTTTCTTCTCATTCAAAGCCTAGAAGGCATTAAGAAGTTATGTTGAAAAGGAGCATGATAGTGATAGTATAAAAAAGGAAGAAAAGAGAGATCATACACACTTTATTACTTCACCAGTTGTCAAAAATACATCTAAGGAGGCATGGTATATAGATTCAACTACCATATGGAAAAAAACATAGTGGTTTGCCTCAGTGGATGAATGAAAGTCTAAGGAAGGACATTTACTTTGAGACATGACAAGATATGCATGGTGAAAGGAAGAGAAACAATCCCAATTTGGAATGCCTAGTGGGGTTGTTGAAGATGTACATGACATGCTATATATACTGGCATGTGAAGGAGTCAAATGCAAGGTGACATTTGAGCAATGAATTTGATGAAGATGAGTGAGTGATAAAGGATCAGAGGAACCACTATAGTTGCTAAAGGTGTTGAAGTAGGTATTATAGAAGCAGGACAACAAGCATTAGTGCATGGGAACAATTCCAGCAGTGAACTGAGAAAGGCTCCATTAAATGAGAGTAAGGACTGTTATTTAATGTTGGAAATTTCCACCTTTAGTACTCTAGAATAATTATAGTAGGGTCTTTTGGGGTAATTCTTTTTTGTTTTTGGCATTTCAATGTCATTTTTTTAGAGGATATGCAGGCAGGCTGAGGTGGTCTCAATGATCCCAAAAATTGTTCTAAAATTGTCATCTTCTTGACATTTATTTAGCAGATGCATCTAGGAGAATCCAAAGATCCAACTTTTGAGGATGCTTACAATCTAGATTCAGATCCATTAACTGTGTTTAACCTAGTCAAGTATTATAAAATAATTAGCATTGTTATCCTTCTCAAGTTTACTAGTTTGACTTACATATACAATAATTACAATTCATTATTAATGCTACAGTAACGTATTAAAGATAATTGCAACTTAAACTCCATGAAGAGTTTTTGTGACAAACAATTGTTCATGTCACGACGAACATGGCATTTGCTGTTGATGCTCCCTGTACATAGGGTCATCTCTCATGGACGGCAAAAAAATTTAAACAGGCAGATTTTATATTTGAATGTACATTACAAACTGGAGGCACGATTACAAATTGAATGTGTATGCCAAACTCTGAAATCATAATAGGAGGACAAACTTACCGAAAAATAAAACACTTTGGAGTACATCATGAAAGCATCAACAAAAGTCTCACATATAGCACCCATCTTGATGTGAAAATACATGGCATGAAAATTTGAGATCAGGGTCCAAAAGAAGGAATCTCCATCCAAAACCCCACCAGCTGATACTAATTATGCAAATCTTCTGTTCATCCTATGCAAACTCTATCTACAACCAATTGAAAATTGTCATGGAGGACAAAGTTTGTACTACTGTCTTCAAAATCCTTCAAATCTACACAACACAAATCTTTGTTATGAACACAGGAAAAGCCGTGATCAGGTAATGGTCAAAATTTTAGGTTTCATGTTGATCAAACAACCATGCAATCATCACTGAAAATTGCTAAAACAAAAGTCACTTGACTTGTAGATCAAACAGGTTCCTAAAAGTCACTTTTCTTGGATGTCAAGCAACCTTATCCTAACCTCAAACCTGGGTATCAAGCAAATTTCTCGCTTGCCATAAATCCTCAACTATGAAGTTCACAGATGTAGAAAACTTAAAAGTTAACAATATCTCCATGTAGGGTTTAATTTCTCAATATAGCATTCAAACTCAATGGAAGAATTTCTCAACATATGTGAGGATTTTATTTAGTAAGAAATCTAATTTTTAGTTTTGTTTCACGACCTTCACATATCTAAAAATTGCACCACTCGCTACCTTTCTAACAAATGCAAAAGTCTGATATTTGAAGCTACATTATTCTTGCAAGAGTGATATTGGAAACTACATTATTCTTGCGACAGTGACTTATCTGTCATCCATATTCTCTTTTATGCCATTCTGCAGTTGGCTTTGAGATTTTTCTAGCTCAAATTTTCTTTTAAAACTCTTCTGTGTTGTTCAATTATTTGGTGGGTTACTATGGCTTTTTTAATTTGTATATTTATCTTTCATTATTTCACCCTTATGGCATCCAAAAGCAACATAAGATGAACATGGAAACATGTGGTTTTAAATGAATGTTTTAAATATCCCCACTTGATTTTTTTATTTTGTTTTGTGGATAGCTTGAATGAGCTTTTAGTTGGTTTATATATAGAGAGAGAGATTTTGAAAATCTACCTATAATAACTTCTTGTTTTCCTTCAGTGAGCTTTTGTGCCATCAAAAATTAAAATCAAGTGGGACTTGGACTTGGCCTCATCCACACCTAGGGAGATTTTAACTAGGGTCTTAATGTTAACACAAGTTTGATCCTCTGGCATTTTCCACTAGACCATATACCCATGGGAAGTGGTTATATCTTCTTTTGTCTTTCCTTCAATTGCAAACTTGTTAACCCATATATATTCTTTCTCATATTTCTAAAAGTCAAATTATCAATTTAGAAAAAAATTGAACCACATTAATGAGCACTCATAAACTTATTCAAATAACATTTTATCTCTAATGTGCAACTTGAGTGAGCCTAATGGTTAAGAAATCTATTTTCTTTTAAGAGATCACAAGTTCAAATTCAAAAGATAAGACATGTACATCTTCATAAACTTTAGTAGCCAAATCATTATACGAGAAAGTTTAAACATCATTTTAGTGTCAAGCTTGAGTATAATTTGAAAATTAGATTATTATTATTTTTATTGTTATCAATATATGATGTTTATCCAAGAAATACCTTTATTCCATTTGTATTTTACCCTTTTTAAAAGCTAAAGATGTTAAATTACAATTCTTCGCATATCGCTCTGGTTAAATGCTTCATGCCCAAGTGGCAGATATTCATTCTAACAATGTTATTTTGATGAAGATAGTGTGCATTATGATAAAATATATAAAATGTAATCTAACCATATTGGTTGCAATTCAAGAATGTTATCTAGGTTGAACTACTCTACATATAAGTTCATATTTTAGCCAGTGTAGTGTTTTTAAAATTTTGATATTCTGAAAAGCATCAAATTCGAAAATATCTGAGATAAGTTATGTAACTTGCAGGATACTTTAACAATCCTAGTGCAACTAAAAGTACACTTGATGAGGAAGGTTGGCTACATACTGGAGATATGGGTTACTTTGATGAGGATGGAGGCTTATATATTGTGGATCGTATCAAAGAAATAATCAAAGTCAAAGGTTACCAGGTAATCACTATATTCTTAAGCGTAAAATATGGAAAACGTTACAATGTGTTAATTGAATATACTTGATATTGATCTTGGAGGCATTACCTTGTCTTGTGATTAATATTTTTTTTCCAGTGATAGTCATATGTGGAATAAATTATGTTTAATATTATTTCCCCAATTTGCACTTAATAATAAAAGGCTTTGCAAGGTGAAACACAGGGGCAACTATTAATATAATCACCACTGCCACCTAAACAATTTATTCTCACTTTTGTTGAGCTCTTCTCCAACTAACATGAGTATCCCTAGCAATCAGGATTATGAAAGTTGCAACCATGAAGCTCAAAGGTAATGTTAAGAGAAAATTCTAACAAAATCATGTTTTTGTGTCTTTTTGTAGTATAATGAGAACAAAGGAGTGATAGGAAGATAAGGAACTAGTGACTATTCAATTTTGGGCCAATAGTGTCAAGAGCCCAAAACACTCAACGAATAGTTAAGACACATGCTATACATGTCACGTTACACCCGAACTTGTTGTTAAATGATAAAAAAAACTATTTGGAAGGGCCCTAAAAAGTATCATACTCAACCATGTTATAAAAGTGAGTCTTACAATAAAATATTGTTTCAACCACTTTCAATAACATAATAGATAATAAAAAAAAACTAAATTAAAAAATTACACTTAAAAGGTATGATCTCTCATAGAGATATATATAAAGTTCCATTATCTCCATCTTTTCAAAGCACACCTATAAAACACCCCAATTATACAATTTTCCTTCGTCATTGTTGGATGTCTCCCGTACGCACAACATATTTACACTTAAAAGAAGTAAGTCAGAATTTTGTAATAACAAAACACTTACATATATAATGTGTTGAGCATTATACTTTATAATAGGACTTTTGTGTCGGGGATAGGGAGGTAGTTTATATATAAATATATAGATATATATAGATGGACTTTTGACTATTGAGTTGTTTTTTCTAAGCAATTTTAGTTGTATGATTTGTTTTATGGCTTTAATATATATGAAAATATGTTTGCTTTTCTAGAGGCATGTGAAGCTAATGATCACATTTGACTGGTTTGTCATTAGGTTGCTCCTGCTGAGTTGGAGGCATTGTTGTTGACACATTCCCAAATTGTAGATGTTGGAGTTATTCCGTATGTGAAATTTTAAGTTTTCATTGATATCTTTATATTTTTAATATGGTGTTTGAGTTACATTTAGACTTGTAGAAGGAAAAACAATAGCATGAAAATTTGTAAATTACTTTGTAATGTGAGTTCCTTGGTGCAGCTTTCCTGATCCAAACTCTGGAGAGGTTCCAATAGCATATGTTGTACGCAGCCCTGGAAGATCTTTGACAGAGAAAGATGTCATGGATTACGTAGCCAAGCAGGTAATAAAAAAATAAGATGTGAATAATTAAATGGAATTTATGATCATGTTTCAGTATATAGGTTTTCTTAAATTGACATGCCATAAGCCTTTTTGTTTAGTTAAAATTACTTAATATAATTTTGTCAGTTTTACCAATCAAATGTTATTAGAAATTTTATATTTAATACTAATCAGGGTAAGGATATGGTTCTAACATAATTCGATATTTTTTTCTTGTGTAGGTAGCGCCATACAAAAGGTTGCATAAGATAAATTTTGTAAACTCTATACCCAAGTCTTCTGCAGGGAAGATTCTGCGACGAGAGCTTGTTGCAAAGGCGAAATCAAAGTTATAACCATAAAAAAAACTATAAGATTCAAGGATGGTTGTAACATTAATGTAAAGCCCATTTTAGAGTCTGATAGGCATAAATGCCCCATTCTTATTGTTAATGGCCTCTTGGCCTCTCTATTCTTGAAGAGCATTAACATAATAAATAGTTGTATTGTTTATGAATGTATATGGAAAATGCAATCAACTGTCTACTTTTTTAAAATGTTAAATATTAAATAATTTCATATATTACTCTCCATTAAAAATGAATAGATTTAGTATTAATAAATATGATTTATATTAAATATAGAAAATGTAATTATGGTATATGATAAAAATTAGTTCTCTGTATAAAGGAATTTCAACCAACTTAAAAAATATTAAGAATTATTAAAAATATGATCTTGAATATTGTAAATATTATAGTTATATTTTCCTTGTTTAAGTTAATGTTGTTTAATATAGAAGTAATGGTTATAGAAAACATAATTTAGTTTATTTTTACTTTAAAATTATTAAGGATAGATTCTAAGTAGTGTAAACAACATTGTTTACATGTGGTCTTCTTTATCATTAAATTGGAGGATGCATGAGTAAAATGATAAAGGGGACAACATCCAATGATGAGAGCTCTCATTACAATATATTTTAAAAGACATCTTATTACATGGCTTTTATAGTTCCATCTACCTCTTAGGAACATTCTAAAGAATAAATTTTTTAGTAGGTGGAACCTTCTAGTAAGCACTTTTACAAATATTGCTTTCACATTTACGTATGTATTTCTTAATATTAATGACCTCTATACATAACAATCTATTTTATCTATTTAGGGGGTTAGGTAGGACCTTAACATGCCCTCCTTAAAAATAAACAATGTTCTCAAGGTTGGAGGCGAGGCAATTGCATACTGATCTTAATTGATTTCCTTTTGGCATCTTTAGATTACTGCGTTGGAATATCTTTAACAATGCACACGTAAGGATGACACTGTCTTTTTGTTGAGGACAATGTTTGGTTGCAACCAAATGGAACATTCCTCATCTAGTTTTAGAATCTAGTTTGAATACAACAAATAAATCCAACCATTTTCTTGAAGCAAGAGACATAAGCAATTGGATGGATTTTAGAGTGTCACAAAAGTTCCAATTTGAAAGCCACTAGCCCAATATGTTTGAGGACCTTATAAGGGCCATAAAACTTGAGAGAAATATTCTAGTGGTGATTGTCTTTGATGTATTTTTTCTTATAAGAATATAGACAAGGAACACCTTATCCCTTTCTTCAAAATGACATTCAAATAACGCCAATCAACCTATTGCTTCACCTTGTTCTAGGCCATGACAAATTGTTTTTGAGAGTGTGGAGCATGTTGACTTGAGTTGTGAGGGTTTTGGTTACCTCCTACAAATTTGTTGGCTCGAAAGAGTCATCAGGGAAAAGACCGTGGGTTCAGTCACAGGAGGCCAACAGTGGTCTGCTATAGTCTAGGATAGCGCCGACATTTTCATGTTACCTAGAAGGGCAAGGAGCTCACCTGAGGTGCGTTGTGACCAAAAGGGAGAAGGGTTCAACATGGGGTTGAGGGAATATCAATCGGGCATAGATAATCATACACATGCATGTCAATTATACGAGAAACAGAGATGAAAACATCCTTGAATCATACACATATATCGATTATAGAGAACTCATAAATAACAACATCCTTGCATCAATCTATGAATTACTGTCTACATACAACAGATAGACTATTTAAAATTTTAATGGACCCACTAAACACGACGCTCAATACACTAGAAGTCATAACAAACATCGACCTTGTCTTATATTAAACTTAACATAACAAATTACATTATGATTCAACATTCGCCATAAGCATTACATAAAATACTCGGCTAAGTCAATCGGGTTCAGATTAGTTCCTCAACCAAGTCCCTCAGATCTCGACACTCCATCATTCAGCCTCTGCAATTGTGTATCTCTTTTGCAACCAACTCCTTCCACTAGTGGGTTCAACAACAACCCTCTTCCTCTCTGGTCTTCCCCTTTTATGTCCTTCTCGGCTGCCTAGAATGCTAGTTCTCACTTGGCTATTTTCTCCCTTATCTGCTTATGCACCTTCTCGCCTCCTCGATTTCCTTTGCCTTACACTGCCACCTTACCATCACTCCTCCGCAACTGTTCATTCTGACACCCAACCATTGCTACCATCTGTCTCTTTCCCACCTTTTGGTTAGTCAAAACTAGTGCGTTCAAAATTAAATGAAGGCCCCAATAGGCCTCGACCACAATTTCTTGACTCATCCCTGAGTCAAGTCATTTCGACCTCTGGCAGTCCTGTTGTTACTTCCATATGCTCTATAGGTGGTGGCTGCATTACTACCAGTGTCGTCTCTACTGTTTGTTGTGCCGAAACTTCTGCTGCTTCGATCCTTTCTTGCAGAGTGGGTGCCTCTTCTGTCTCAATCCTAGCTTGCGGCATGGCATTTGTTCCTACAGCCCTTTCTTGCCTTTGTGGCTCCTCCGTTCCAAACGAAGACTTCAAATCTAAGACTGAGGTTGTTGTTTGTTGCCTGAACTCAATGTATCTTTGAATGGACAGGTCCCAGTTGGCAAGGATTGCATCAGCACCTTTAGTGAACTCCTCGACCGATTGCGATGTTAGGTTTGTTGACCACTGTCTCTATAGTTCATCCCATTGCTGGCCGTTGGAGTCACATGACTCCTTCAATAGTAGAACTTGCATAGAAATCAGGGGCCGCAAGTCTCTGATTATTCGTTTCGTTGTCGCTAACTCCTCCCCAATGCTGTCAACTTGGACTTGGAGGATGTCGATTTGCTGTAGCTGAGTATGGTATGTACAATCCCTTGTGTTGGAAAACATTGACTAAATCTACTCTCTTAATGGGAAAACTTGGTGGTTCTTTAGTGCTAAACTCCTTGACTAGTTGTGGACCTTGCCAATTAGGGCATATCTGTTGGTGAGTGCTTCGGCCAAGGCTTTCTTCTTGACTTCTAGTTCTCTGACCTTTCCCTCAACCGTACGCACATAGATTTCCATGGGATCTAGTAGTGCAATCTTACCGTCTCTAGCTTTCGCCTCATCTCAGCATTGATGGTTGCCAGGCATGTGCACGCCGTCTGTATGTGATCGCAGCAGTGGACCAACGTGCAGGTGGTCATGTTCGTCGGTGCCTCAGTGTTGGCCACGGTGACAGTTGGCCATATTGAAACCGTTATGTAATCTGATCCACCTGGGCTTGCAACCTTGTGTTTGTTTCCCATAGGAGATCTCGCTCCTCCGTCACTATGTGCAATTTCTTCCTCTCTAGCTCATGTTCTTTAGCCAGGTCTTCATGGAAGCTCTTGGCCTTGTGAGCTGCTTGCTAAATAAAATAAATAATTGGGTCGATGACCAGTGATGGAGTGTATCAGCATGCATCGTGCTTAGTTCCGGGAATTGTTGTTGTATGGGTAGGCCACTAGCAATGGAATTATCTGAATGGGAGGTGGGTGAGTGTTCTTGTTGTGATGGTGGAGTGAACTGTGGTGTGGATGAAGTAATGCTAGGGTTTGGCGAGACTGCGAGATTTATATGGAGAGTTGGCAAGTACGGTTCAATCCTTTCTCCTTACCAAATGGTATCGAGGTGTCTCCCTGCTGGTGGGTCCAACCCAAGCATTGGTGATGTAATATCTACTGGTGGTGTTCCCATGGTCGAGGTGGTGCCCTCTGTCCGACAAGCTAACTAGACTTCTTCTTCTGAAATAGTCCTTCGGTGCCCGAACGGGAGGATCTCAGATAGGGTCACGAAAGTGGAAGCAGTTTGCGAGGATGACCTTCACTATGACTGTACTACGGTGGATGTAGTGGTAGGGATCTCCTTGACTATGGTGGTATCTGGAATTGGCTACTCGACCTCAACGATGAGGTGACTGGAGCTGGCGGGTTAATTTTCGGATTTTTAGTAGCTGAATTTTTGACCTATGCGGTTTAGATGCCTTGCTTTTTCTGCGGTTTGGGGATCGGTATCTGGGAGGGAGCCTGAGCTACTGCTAAGGGAAGCGCCATAGCGAGTGGTGGGTTATAATGGGGGAAAGCATGGTGGAATCTTGAAAGTGCTCAGGATAGTTACTCTCACTTGGCTCGAAGCTGGCGACTGTCCTTCTTAGCTCAAACATTTTTTTTTCCATTTGGAGTAGCATCAGTTGGAGTACCTCGTTGGCTACCTGCTTTCAATTGCTTCCTATCCCATCTCCCTCTCGATCTTGTGGCATTAGGGCTCCGAAAACGTACTTGGGTTTCCCTTCCCTTACCTCGTAGGCCACTCTCGGTCAGGATTCCACTTCTCTGTGTAATACTTCCTCCACCAGGCTAAACCTTTGCGGCCTCAATTTGAATGTGCTTGGGTTGACACACTGCGGTCTTAGGTAAGTGTGTGCGTGGGAGGTGCCAAACTCACTCGCCTGAGAATTCATCCAAGAGAGCCTTGGGTATCCTCTTAGTGGACTAAATGGTGTCCAACATCTGCTCCTACCATTTCTTGAAAACTCTCTCGTTGATTTCCTTATGTTGGGATCCCCCTATGCCTTCCATGGTTCATACATGAGCATAATTGGCCAGTCTTCGGTGATGGTTTCCATTTGCCTTTCTGGTGGTGGCCTCCATTTCCACATTTCTAGTGCCATTACCAAGTACCCAAACATGAATCCAGTGATTCTCCTGTAGACATCTTCACAAGCCTCGAATAGTTCATTGAGCTTGAAGGCTGACCAGGTAAGTACTTCTCCTTGGCAGCAATGTTTCGTAATTGAAACAGTGTCCAAGGTGCACTCGTTCCTCGTGAAATGCCTCATTATTTTGCCTATGATAAGATAGCAAGCAAACTTGATATTATCCTTGTTAACTTTGTACCCCTCCCACCTCGCTCCGTCCCGTATCTGGTGTAGATGTTGTCCTCCGTCTACTTCTTTCCCCGCTTGACCCCGGCCTGGAATGTTGTGTTGATTGCATTCCCAACCTCTGTCAACCCAGTGAGTCGATTGATATCCTTGACATGAATGGGGTATTCCTTGTCCAACCATATCGACCCACCATGCATCCTGCTTGCTAGTAATTTTCTACACTGCATAGTGGAAAATTGGGTGATAAATACAAGAAAACTTCATAAGTGGAATAGCGTGGACCTCTATATCCCCCTGAACTCCTCTCTAATTCTGCAGGCCCTGGTGCCATCCTCCCTTTGAAATTCTTCTACATACACCTCCCTCTTCATGGATGGAAACTGGAATCCATCTGTGAAGTCATTTTTTATTAGATTCGACTTGTCATACTTCCCATATAGATCGTCCACTGCTTCAATTCGTGCATCAAGAGAGTTCTGTGGGACTGATATTATTCCTTTCCAAATTGCTTCTCTTCTACAGTAAACTATCTACACTGGAGGTTTCTTGCTTATCTTCCCCTGCCCCTGTTCTTCAAAGTGATCTTGGAATTCTTCTATGATTTGAAACTCTACTGTCCCCTACATCCTCTTGCAATTTATGTATCCAACTCTGACATGACATCCCCTGATTGACGAGGCTTTAATCAACTAATTACTACAGCGACCTTTCCATGTATTCTAGCTATATCTTGCTGTCGTCGGCTAACTTGTACGTGACAACTGTGATGTGGTCTGGAAAGTACAGAGTGGGCTACATGTCATCTTTATTTTGTTGTGATGGGTTTATTTATTAACTAATTTTATGCTTAACGGGAAATATTTTGCGACCCTATCTTGATAGTTGCCTTATTAATTACTTAATCGAGAAATAACTACTAGTACAATGGATGGGATGAGTACTTGCGCAACCATCAATTCTAGAAAAGGTTCAGACCTACGTGTACTCTGTTGATGAGGATGACATATGTGGCTATTGTTTCTGCTGACTAGGCCTACCAATGTGACCACTAACACTACCCCCTGACCACAAATGGGTTTCAGTAGCCTAGCCACAACCTTATTATTCGAACCAAAGATATATATATATATTTCACTTGCGGAAGAGTTTTAGGTGCCTGCCATTCACCCATCCCTGCAGTGGGATTCCATCCAGTTGCACGAGTCTTACTGTGCCCGATTCTTTTATTTCTATGATTATGAATGGGCCTAACCAATGCATCTGTATTTTTCCTGGAAACTTCAGGAACTTGTTGTCATAAAGGAGCACCTGGTCTCCAACTTCAAACGAATTCTTCTTGATGTGTCTATCGTTCCAAGCCTTTTGTCTTCATTGCTCGACTGATTGATAGAACTCTGCTAGGAATTGAGTTTCAACGAGTTCCATCAGCTGGCCCAACCTATCCCATAAGGCATTGCTATCCATCATTCATGTAGCTTTTGAGGTGAGCATGCTGGGCAGTATAAATTCGGTTGGTACCACTGCCTCTCTGCCATACACGAGCTGAAATGGAGTTTGCTTGTGGAGTCTTTTAACTGTTGTCCCATATGCCCATAGATTCATTGGAATTCTTCTGTCCCAGTTGTCCCGGTTGGCAGATACGACTTTTGTTAGCCCTTTCTCTTGTATTTTGTTAAATGCTTCTACTGCACCGCTTGCTTGCAGATGATAAGGACTACTCTTATTATGCTGAACCATAAAATTTGTTAGCAAAGCTTCAATGGTTTCATTTAGAAAGTGGGTGCCCTAGTCACTTGTGAGGCTCCTTGGGCATCCCAACCTTGAAATAATATTTTACAAAATGAATCTTGTTGTTTTTTCTGATGTTTTGTCTTTCACTGGCATGGCCTATACCCATGTTGTGAGGTATTCCGTCGTTGTAATTACGTATCGGGCTAGCGAGTGTCTTTCTGGTGGAGAAATTGGCCTAATGAATTCTACTACCCACTTATCAAAGATCAGCATCGAATGGACCGGGTGTAGTGGTAGCTCATCATGTTGAGAAGTCTTGCCAACTCTTTGATAGACATCACACTCTTTGGCAAATTCTTTAGAATCCTTATTGATAGTGGGCCACCATAATCCTACGTGTAGTATGTTTCTTGCAGTGGCCTTGCCTCCTAGATGGCCTCCCGCGACTCCTGTGTGGCACTCCCATAGGACTTCCTTTCTTTCATGCTGTAGGACACAGCGTCTGAGTATTTGATCCAAGCCCATTTTGTAGAGGTGTCTCGTATTGAGCTCATAATCTACTGCTCTGACCACCAACTACCACCTTTGTGCTGCCATGTATTCCTCTGGGAAATGACCTATTGTTAGCAATGTAGCAATCTCTTCTAGGGGGGTCGGGATTGGCCTCTATCCTGAATAGGTGGGCATCAGGAAATCGATCGTCTATTGCTCCATCATTCTCCCCCGTCTCCAGGTGCGACAGGTGATCTGGCCCTACATTCAGTCTACTTGGCTTAACAACCACTTAAAATGTGAATTCTTGGAATAGTAACAATCACTTGCATATTCTCCCTTCTAGTATTGGCTTGTTTACTAAGTATTTCAGTGCAGAATGGTCTGTAAAGAAATTGAACAACGAGCCTAATAGGTAGTACTTGAACTTTTGGAGAGAGTAGACCACTGCCAAAGCTTCCTACTCTGTTGTTGTGTAGTTCCTTTCCGCCATAGAGAACTTTCTGCTAGTGTAGTATACTAAATGATCCATCTTTTCTCTTGGTTGCGCTAAGACAGCTCCTAGCACTATCCCGAACACATCGATGTGTACATGGAACATTTTGTTCTAGTCAGGGTGCACTAATATGGGGACACTTACTAATCTTTCCTTCATTTTGTTCAGAGTTGCTTGATAGTCCACAGTACAAATAAATTCTTCTGTCTTCCTTAGTAGTTCATCCATCGGGGTTATTATGGCTATGTAGTTCTTGATGAACCGTCTGTAGTACCTTGTGTGTCCTAGAGTTTCCATCAATTGTTTCACGTTACACGACGATTCCATGTGGATAATTGCTGCAACCTTGGCGGGGTCCACATAGACTCCATCTTTGCAGATGATACGGTCTAGTAGAGCTCCAAAGGGAACTATGGAAATACATTTTTTCAGATTTAAGAAGATATGCAACTGTCTGCACCTCTCGAACATCACTCTCAATAAGCTGGTATGTTTCTTTAGTAGGTTGTATACTTTCCAGTCGTTCATGTAAACTTCGAGAAACTTATGACTGTAACCCCAGAATGCAGCAATTATAATCCTTGAGAAGACCGCTGGCACATTCTTTAATCCGAATGGCATTACATTTTATGCATATGACCCCCACTCAGTCCTGAAAGTTGTTTTCCTTTTGTATTCTTCAGCTATTCGAACCTGGTGATAACCTAAGAACCCATATGTGAACGAGTATGCTTCATTCCCCGCAACATTGTTTAGGATTTCGTTGCTGAATGGCGTGGGGAACGGGTCATGCACACATGCATTTTTTAGGCTTTTGTAGTCGATGCATTCTGTAATTTTGGTTGCATCTTTCTTTTTCTGAATCACTATGGGGCTTATCCAGTCAGCTTCATCTACTAGAAATATGATTCTTGCATCCAACATTTTGTCAATTTCGCTTTTAGCTTTCTCTTTACCCTTGGGTTCAATCGGTGTGGTTTGTTCTCCATTTTTATGGTTCTCAATAACATTCCCTAATGTATATGCAAATTTAAATGTTGGATTTAATATTTGTTAATGGCCTCTTGGCCTCTCTATTCTTGAAGAGCATTAACATAATAAATAGTTGTATTGTTTTTGAATGTATATGGAAAATGCAATCAATTGTGTACTCTTTTTAAATGTTAAATATTAAATAATTTCTTATATTACTCTCCATTAAAAATAAATATATTTAGTATTAATAAATATGATTTATATTAAATATAGAAAATGTAATTATGGTATTTGATAAAAATTAATTTTCGGTATAAAGGAATTTCAACCAATTTAAAAATTATTAAAAATATGATCTTGAATATTGTAAATATTATAGTTATATTTTCCTTCTTTAAGTTAATGTTGTTTAATATAAAAGTAATTATTATAGAAAACATAATTTAGTTTATTTGTACTTTAAAATTATTAAGGATATGATCTTAAGTAGTGTAAACAACATTTTTTACATGTGGTCTTCTTTATTATTAAATTGGAGGATGCATGAGTAAAATGATAAAGGGGACAACATCCAATGATGAGAGCTCTCATTACAATATATTTTAAAAGACATCTTATTACATGGCTTTTATAGTTCCATCTACCTCTTAGGAATATTCTAAAGAATAAATTTTTTAGTAGGTGGAACCTTCTAGTAAGCACTTTTACAAATATTGCTTTCACATTTACATATGTATTTCTTAATATTAATGACCTCTATACATAGCAATCTATTTTATCTATTTAGGGGGTTAGGTAGGACCTTAACATGCCTTCCTTAAAAATAAACAATGTTCTCAAGGTTGGAGGTGAGGCAATTGCATACTGATCTTAATTGATTTCCTTTTGGCATCTTTAGATTACTATGTTGGAATATCTTTAACAGTGCACATGTAAGGATGACAATGTCTTTTTGTCGAGGACAATGTTTGGTTGCAACCAAATGGAACATTCCTCATCTAGTTTGAATACAACAATTAAATCCAACCATTTTATTGAAGCAAGAGAGATAAACAATTGGATGGATTTTAAAGTGTCGTAGAAGTTCCAACTTGAAAGCCACTAGCTCAATATGTTTGAGGACCTTATAAGGGCCATAAAACTTGAGAGAAATCTTCTAGTGGTGATTGTCTTTGATGTATTTTTGCTTGTAAGAATATAGACAAGGAACATATTATTCCCTTCTTCGAAATGACATTCAAACAATTCCAATCAACTTATTCCTTCATCTTGTTCTAGACCATGATATATTGTTTTTAAGAGTGTGGAGCATTTTGATTTGAGTTGTGAGGGTTTTGGTTACCTCCTACATTTTTTGGCTCGAAAGAGTCATCAGTGAAAAGACCTTGGGTTCAGGCATAGGAGGCCAATAATTTTCCATTGTAGCCTAGGACAACGCCGACATTTTCACCTTACCCCGAAGGGCAAAGAGTCTCACCCGAGGCGCGCCGTGACCAAAAGGGAGAAGGGTTCAACATGGGGTTGAGGGAATATCAACTGGGCACGGGTGATGATACACATGCATGTCGATTATACAAGAAACAAAGATGACAACATCCTTGAATCATACACATATATCCATTATAGAGAACACAAAAATAATAGCATCCTTGCATCAATCTATAAATCACTGTCTACATACAATAGATAGACTATTTAAAATTTTAAGGGAACCACTAAACATGAGGCTCAATACACTAGAAGCCATAACAAACATTGACTCTGTATTATATTAAACTTAAAATAACAATTACATTATGATCCCGCATTCGCCATAAGCATTACATAAAATACTGGGCTCAGTCACTCGGGTTCAGATCAGTGCCGCAACCAAGTCCCTCAGATCTCGACATTCCATCATTCGGCCTATGCAACTGTGTATCTCTTCTGCAAATGACTCCTCCTTCCACTAGCAGGTTCAACAACAACCCTCTTCCTCTCTAGTCTTCCCCTTTTGTGTCCTTCTTGGCTACCCAGACTACCAGTTCTCACTCCGCTATTTTCTCCCTCAGCTGCTTATGCGCCTTATCACCTCCTCGGCTGCCTTTTCCTTCCGCTACCACCTTGCCACCACTCCTTCATAGCTATTCGTTCTGCCACCCAACTGTTACTACCATTTGTCTCTTTCCTACCCTTCGGTTAGTCAAAACTATTCAAAATTGTTCAAAATTAAATGAAGGCCCGGACCACAATTTCTTGACTCGTCCTCGAGTCAAGTCATTTCGACCTCTGGCAGTCCTGCTATTACTTCCATATGCTCTACAAGTGGTGGCTGCAGTAATAACATCGTTGTCTCTGTTGTCTGTTGTGCCGACACTTCTTCTGCTTCAATCCTTTCTTGCGGAGTGGGTGCCTCTTCTGTCTCAATCCTGGCTTGCGACATGGCATTTGTTCCTATGACCCTTTCTTTACCTTATGGCTCCTCTATTCCAAACAAAAGCTCCAACTCTTGGACTGAGGTTGTTGTTTGTTGCCTAAACTCAATGAATATTTGAATGATGAGGTTCCAGTTGGTGAGGATTTCATCGGCACCTTGAGTGAACTCCTTGGTCGATTGCGATTTTAGTTTTGTTGGCTGTTATCTCTACAGGTCATCCCATTGTTGGCCACTGGAGTCACATGCCTCCTTCAATAGTAGAAATTGCATACAAACCGGGGGTAGTAGGTCTCTGATTATCTGTTTCATCCTTGCTGACTCCCCCTCAATGTTGTCAACTTGGGCTTGAAGGATGTCGATTTTCTCATTGATTTGCTGCAACTAAGTATGGTCTGTACAATCCCGTCTGCTGGTAAATAGTGACTGAATCTTCTCTCTTAACGGGTAAACTTGGTGGTTCTTTAGTGCTAAATTGCCTGACGAGTCATGGACCTTACCCATTAGGGCATATCCGTTGGTGAGGGCTTCGACCAAGGCTTTCTTCTTCACTTCTAGTTCTCTGACCTTTCCCTCAACTGTTCGCACGTAGATTTCCATGTGATTTGGTAGTGTGGACCTTACCGTCTCTGGCTTTCGCCTCATCTCAGCATTGATGGTTTCCAGGCACATGCACACCGTCTGTATGTGATCATAGCAGTTAACCAACGTGTAGGCAGTCATGTCCGCTGGTTCTTTAGTGTTGTCCTTAGTGACGGTCGGCCATATTGATTGAAACTGTTATGTAATCTAATCCACCTGGGCTTGCAATCCTGTGTTTGGTTCTCATAAGCGATCTTGCTCCTTCGTCACTATGTGCAATTGCTTCCTTTGCTGCTCATGTTCTTTGTCCAGGTCTTCATGGAGGATCTTGGACATGTGAGTTGCTTGTTGAATAAAATAAAATAATTGGGCTGATGACCAATGATAGAGTGTATCAGCCTGCATCGTGCTTGGTTCTGGAAATTACTGTTGTAGGGGTAGGCTGTTGGCAATGGACTTATCTGAATGGGAGGTGGGTGAGTGTTCTTGTTGTGATGGTGGAGTGAACTATGGTGTGGCTGGAGTAATGCTAGGGTTTGGCAGGACTGCAAGTTTTATAGGGAGAGTTGGCAAGTACAGTTCAGTCCTTTCTCCTTGCCAAATGGTATCTAGGTGTCTCCCTACTAGTGGGTCCAAACCAAGCATTGGTGATGTAATACCTACTGGTGGCATTCCCATGGTCGAGGTGGTGCCCTCTGTCTGGCCAACAAATTGAACTTCTTCTTTTGCAATAGTCCTTCGGTGGCCGAACAAGAGGATCTTGGATAAGGTTGCGGAAGTGGAAGTGGTTTGTGGGGATGACTCATGTGATGTCTGTACTTCGATGGATGTAGTGGTAGGATCTCCTTGAATATGGTGGTTGTGGGAATTGGCTGCTTGACCTCAAGCTCGTTACAAAATGAAATAAAGGTCTCGAGGATAGTTATTTTACTGTGTCAACCTCGTTAAAAAATGAAGCAAATCCCTTTTCGAGATCGAGTCTTTCCAAGATCTCGAAAGTGAACCTTCATTCCATCCACCTAGTTGATTGAAATGAAGCTTGAGGGGCATGTACCTCATTTGAGTCATTATTTCAGGGGCATGTGAACTTATAGCAAGCATAGTTTTTTTTTTCAAGCTTGTGTAAACATGAAACCGAATCCAAGTAGAGTTCTCCATGGTTCAAGCTTGTGTAAAAATGAACCCATGCCCAATTTACATCTCGTGATTGCCATTTTTATCAGCTAATTTCTGCTAGATGAGACTTGGTTGTTTCATTCCATTGCCACCATCTCTTAGGCCAATCATATGCTTTCACTTGGTTGTTTTTCCTTTCCTGAGGGAACGCAACGATGAGCGGTTTTATTAGCCAACCTCTTGACCATTACATGTTTTGAGCAGCTCCACCATTGCCGAAACCAGTGGCTTCCCTTTATACCATTCGTTCCTCTAGGACGAGTCACATTTAAGCTCTTTTCTTGGCTTATAACACTCAAATGAAAAGATCACCGAGAATTTTTTCCTTTTGAATTGTAAAAGAGAATAAAATGGGGGGGTCCTCTTTCAAGCTCTTTTCTGACCCTTTAAAAGCAAAAAGATGGCTGAGCCCTTGTCATTTTGAACTCATTAACGGATTCGAAACTCATGCTCCCAATATAAGTTTACCTCTTTTTTGGGCTGGGAGGCACTATTTACAAAAAAGGTACTCCTTGACTGAAATGGTCAAGTGATTATCTCAAGTACCGTTTTCTACCTTTTCGGGCTCGAGAAACAAAAATGTACGAAAATGGACCATGTGGAGTTTTCTTTTACGTGTCTTTTTCAAACTCTCTAAACATGAGAAAGATATCGAGTTACACCTTTGTCAGACTCGTTAAAATATCAAACGACATCAGATTCGTCACCATGACGAACATGAGCTTCTCCTTCCTAGGGCTCGTTAAACTTACTAGGCCAGATTCGTCCAAAGGATGAACTTATAATGCAAGAATATGCTATCCCCTTCAAGCTTGTGATTGAAAAATAATTGGGGTACCTATCAGAAATGGGGGGGAAATTTGGAAATCCAATCAGTTGTGTCGACAACTCACTCTTGAACATGACAATTTCTGCTTCGTTTTGGGTTGGGATATCCTCCTTTATATCATTGACCTTCCTGGGTTGGGCCATTCATTTTTTCCTTCCATTTGATCTCTGCCATGTCATCATGACCACTAATCCTATAGATCCAATAGCTTCCAAACTTCTATTTGTGTCGTTGATAAGTTCAAGAGTTGTCCTTTTGTAGTTACACTTACCTCTGATTCTTTGTATCATCCAAAATAATTTTGCATCTCTTTGTCTCGTGTCGATGATGTGGGATAAATTATGGCCCTCCTTCAACACGGTTGCTTCCTGTCGACTTCAACTCATCATCCAGAACGTTGACCGAGAGACTCCCTTTCAGTACCTTAGAGATTGCATGCCGTAATGGCAAGTTCTTTGCACTCGACAACAAGTTCACATCATTGGCTTTTGATTGAGTCATTTCACGGGTGTTCGACTTCAGTTCCTCTATTCACAATCTATGGATTGTGCTGGTAGTACCTTGAGGACCATTGTCATTATCAGTGGTTTCTCTCGCACTTGTTAAGAATTTATATCATTGACTAGTAATCAAGCGATTTTCTACCATGTTCAACGCCAACACATCTATTCACATGTTAGAATTTGTACTTTGATCAGGTTGTGTTGGAGTGCAAGACCCTGGACTTAGATCACAAAAGTCCAGGTTGCGAAGTGATGTGACATGGTTATGTTGATATGCATGTTTCTTTCAGATGGATGGTTGTGATGATACCATGATTTATCATATGTGATCCTTCTCTTTATTAGATGACTGTGACCATACCTCAGTTTCATTATGATCCTCTTTAACGAATGGTTGCACCCATGCCTGGATCCATTTACATGATCATTCTCTGGATGGCTGCATCCATACCATGATTCATGTATCATTTGATAGATTTTTCAGTTATATATATGTATCTATACTTGCTTGCAAGTTTTTTGATGACAGACTACAGTTCCCCACATTGATTCATAAAGTGTTTCATCCCTCACTCTAGTTTGGCCTTCACGCTTTAGGGGCATCTGTTACACAACATTTTTTCACTGTCTTGTACTCCCCATTCCTTGATCTTAGAGGACCTCTACAGTGAACTCTACATGTTTTCCCTTCATGAAGAAACTCCCATTGTGTCCCTCTTCATGAGTAGATCAATTCCTTTTTGCACCATTTCCCCTGAAAATTTTGTTTTGCTCAATTTACAAGACTGGCGCTAATAGCCCTTGTCTTCGTTGTGCAAGTATGCATGGATTAGCATTGTCCCTAGTGCCCACTGGAGCGACTGAGCTTTGTTCTAATCACGTCAGTCCTCTTATGGAAAGTTTTTTAAATAAAGAGCCAAAGCTACCAACTCTAGAAGCTTCGTAATGGAAGTCTGGTAAATGGTTTGGCTAGATGGGGCTGAGGATGTCAGTTTGGGTCCCTTTCCCCTATAATGATGGAACTACCTGAAGGAATAAGACCTTCTCCCATTAGAAGATCATCAATCACCCATTCATTCATCCTATATAAATATCCCTTTTTCATAAGCACAAGCTAGTGCTAGTCTTAGTGATAGAGTGTTGATGTTTGTGTGCTAGTGCTATTTTGGTTTAGAGTAAGCACCAAGCTATTCATAGTTGTAGCTATCTATTAGCATGAGGGAGAAGTGTGATTTGGTTTGGAGTGAAGCCTAAAGGGAAGAGCCTTAAAACTATTGTTGATTGAGGCCATCATGGAATGCTAGTAGAAGTGTGTGGGAACCTAGTCTTGTTAGAGGAGAATCGCAACGTCAAGACAATGGTTGTAATCTCTTCTTGATATCAATATATATGAAACTATCAATTGATTTCCTACATGTTTTTTCATCTTACATATTCATGGCTTAATGTTTCTTGACTTGTTAAGTAGGTTGAATTACAATTTGTCTATTATCATGGTTGTTGTTTGCTATTGTTTACTTGTTTCAGGTGTTTGAAGAAGGAAGTGAGAGATAACTGGAGCGAAAAAGAAAGGACATCATCAAACGGATAAGTGTACTAAGAGGTAGGCCCTCTTAATTGGTTCTAACCTAAGGAAATCTTCCATAGAATGTATCTGTTGTGGTTAGACCCATTATCGGGCTAGAGAAATTTGTTTTTGTCTGCACTTATAATTTTACTTCACCACAATGCCCCTTGACACGATTAATTTAGATTTAATATAACTTAAAAAATTATATGTTTATAAAATTTAATTTATTACAAAAGTTATGAGATTTTCAAGAATTCTAATTTTAATATTTATAGCAACTCTTACCAATTTAAATTAGAATCTCTCTCTCTAAAGATAAGGATCAAGAAATGTAAAATAAGGCTTGTGAAGTTACTTGTACTTGGGGATTTTCTCTATTGGAAGTTCTCCCTTAAAGACACAAGTGATTTTTTTTTTCTAGTATTTTATTTGCTATTGTGTCGATTTAAAATTAACTATTTTTAATAACAAATATGAGTTAAATAGTATAAAAATGATATTATATTAGATTTAAACTTTTTACAAATAATATATTTGATTATTTCTTAATGAACAACTCAAAAAATAATTTTTTTCCACATACTTAACACGAGATAGTCACTAAAATTCATGTTTTCACATTTCTGCTAGCTAATATTACATCATGTTCATAATGATAAAGACATGTGTACTTTAAATAATTTAGTTATAAATACAAAAAAAAAGATATTTATTTTACTTAATCTAAATAGGAAACAAAAATGCATCACCAAGTCTATTTGAAACTCAAACAAATGCCACTTAATCACCATTTCAAATGTCATGTGCTTCATATGTTCCTCTTGCACTGATGTGATGATATTTACCAAATACACCACAAAAATAATATCTTAAACTATAGCTATAACTCGGTGCGCTCAATAACGTGAAAGTTTCGTGATAGTTCGAAAATATTATATGTGTGCACCAGTGCATAAGTGTGATGCACCACTATGAAAATTTAAATCTGTGAACCATTAGTGGTACGTTATACATATGTGCACACTAAGTCTAATGCAGTTGTGTTGTACAATGCATGACTGTGTTTTTGTCGCATCGATGATTTTTAGTTTTTTTGTTGTTAATAATTGAAAGATATGTTTCCATATTATAAATATAATTTTCATTTAATAAAAGGAAATGTATTTTATGTTAGAGGCTGATGTAGTTTATATGTCAACCCTATAGTAGAGACATCAACAGAGGGAGTAACAACAGGAGTAGGAGAAAATGACGAACCCATACAATATGTTCTAAACATGGGAGGCCATAGAGGGAGAACAACTAATTATTGTCCTACAATACACACTCCAGGTGTCTTACCTAGATCTCAGAGGTCCCTACTACAAACCGCCATGGCACCATGGATTTCAGAAATGGAAATATGAAAAGTTTATACCTTTTTAAATGTTTCTGGTTCAAATGATGAAATACGAGTGAAATTAGAAGGTAGAGGTATGAAGAAAATATATCATATTCGGGTTTCATGGGTCTTATCAGTTACACACCAAACACCATGAAAACTTATAGGTGTGCCTTTCAGGCCACTTCCGTATCGTACAATTGATGTCATTCAAATCGACAATGTGATGTATATGGATTAGGCTTGCAACTTTTAATGACATGATGTATATGGCTTGGACTTGTGACTTTCAATGATCATTCTGGGCAGGATAGATTTTAATAATAAATCACACACAACACCTTATTATATATCTTTATCACTTATTACCACTGAACTTATAAAGACATATCTACTTTAAATAATTTACTTATAATTACATAAAAATAATTATTTATTTTACATAATATAAATAGGAAAGAAAAATTAATCTCCAAGTATATTATAAAATTCCAAGAAGACAAATAAATAAATAATATAATTAGTGAAATTAAGAAAACAAAAACATACAACAATATTATAAATGATGAAATAACACAAGTACGTATCGCTCTCCATTGTAATCACCCTTATTATCTTCCTCATTTAGCATGACAATACTATTGTTCTAAAAAATATGTTTTGATCTAGGGTTGTGTCTTAATACGAACTACCAATCCATATCCAACACATATCAGTAAAGAAGCACTTGGTTGCAGTGTTTTGGGAAAACATAAGGCTCTCTAGCTTCATGCCTCTTCTTTCTAGAGTTGATAGATATTAGCCCACTATCATGATCTTCCTTTACATTATTTCGATCAAAGGTGTCACACCACTTTCACCTAAAAATAACACATTGGAACTAATAGAAGTCCACTTGAATGATCTCTTGTATCTTTCCAACGTAACTTAATGTCCCCTGCATTAGGTTTTGATCGTGGTGGCTAGAATGACTAGATTGGACAAAATCGACTTCCACTCCACGTCTTGTATCATGCATCCATCATCGCCATCCTCCATGAGAAAATGATGTCAAAATGCTCACGTATATGGGAACAAATGCACCTAGAAAAAAGTGAAAAAAAGAAGTGTCATGTGTCTAATAACCCGAAAATAATTAAAAATATAAATATATATAGATGTTACAATTGAAAGGTGTAGTATGAAGTTAAAATTGTACATAAAGAGATTATAATTACCGAGTTGTTGCACCCAATCCCTATGTTTAGTGAATTGTCTTCAACACGTGGGTAATGACCAAATGAACCATATTTCTTTTTGACTTGATCAACAACATAACTATTAGGGCATGTCATTGGAATATTTTAATTTAAATGATCAGGATAAGGCACACTTCTACCATTCAACCGTTTGAATTCTTTCTTGTCACTGTCCCATTTCCTCCTCTTCTATTCGTACAATGCAAAACCATGGATGTGTCACTTCCATATTATAAAGAATAAATTTGTTGATGGCTTCAATTTCTAAATTCACCGATGAAATCAAACCAACACACACACACACACAAACATATAGTACATATGAGATCAAAATATCCATTAATATGAAGTTCAGTGTGAATAGTTATTGTGTAGTAATTTGAAAAATGATAAGCCTGCACTTACTCTTTATCATGTACCCCTTTCCATTTTCTTCTAGAAGCTTCCCTTCTCTTTTGTCTTCAGCCCTTTCATCATCCCAAATCACCACACTTGGTGTGCTCTCGATCTTCTTGATGTACCCACTGGCATTATAGAAATAATCATATGATATATAACCCTTTGCTATAGACCCCTCAGGTTTTTCCCTTTGTCGAACAAAAACTTTCAATTTATTCATGTACCTCTCTAAGAAGAACATCCAATGATAAGAAACAACCCAAACTAATTTAACCTCATCTACTAGGTGAATTAGAAGATTGACCCGCAAGTCCATGAAACTTGTTGGCAGTTCCTTCTCAAACATACAATCAATCTCAGCTATCTCTTGATGCTACTGTGGAATGCTAGCCATATGAATCTTCTTTGATGTGATCCAATGTACAAATATAGATAATATAGATATGGCATGTCATAGGTCTTGGGGGAAGCCATGGTTCACACACCCACACACAAGTAGAGGATAATGACACTGCATAATAAATAATACATTATACAAAAATTAATTATAAAATATCCCATTACATAAAAGAAAGAAAAATAATAAAATCATGTTTTCGACATACATACTCTTAGAATGTTCAAATGGTCATGCGATTTCAACCATAACAAATGGTCTTCCACAGTGAAAAAATGCAGTAGTGAAGACCCATATAAAGAAGGAACCCTCACACTCATTATAACTTCATTTGCTAGAGAAAGATCATCTTTCTTTAAAATCCATGGGACATCACCTTCTTTGAAAGGCCAAGATAGTCCAAGCTCTCCTCTAGTTTCTTGTCTTGGCCAATGTTTCTTTTTAGTTTTTGAAGAAATAAGATATCTCTAGTAGCCAATGTGTCACTTTCTTTTGATGATATGTGCCTTCATAGAGAAGATGAAACATTTTTAAATATATGCATGAGATATAGTAAGTCGGCAATCTTAAGATGCTCCCAATATGGGAGCTCATAAAAGACATATTTCCTTTTCATCTCAATGGGTAATTTATCCACATAGGTGTCGAAGAATTATGGATCAATGATCATAGTCTCCCTATTTGAATTGAATATTTTTTCAAACTCCTTCTCCTTCTCTCTCTTATATGCTCTAAGCCATTCAACTAGTGTCATTATTGCAAGCCTTTGGGTTCTCCCTAGTTTACCATTGAAAGTGATTTTTTCTCTTCTTTAAGGGTGTTCTTCTCGGAGGAATATCCTGGAGCAGTCAGACACTATCTTTCATAGGTGTTCAGACCACCTAGCCTTCAGAGAAGGTCCACATCATTTATAACCATGATACCCTTTGGTTACAAGATCTGTAAAATTATTGTATACAAGACAACAAGTTAGCGACCACGAAGATCTGAATAATTGTAGTGAATTAAATTAATATGCATAACACTATTGTTAAATATACAAAAAAATCAATAAAAATGTAATTTACCACAACAAACTCTAAGGCTAGATAATCATGTATGGTGTAAGCATATATGCCATACAACGTAGAACTCCTCTCTGTTACGATGGGTCTTGATACATCATACACATGTATCCCTTCCCATAATTCCTTCAATTCATCTACCAATGGTTGTAAGTAGATATCCATATTCTTCACTTGTCTTTTACTAGGGAATATGAGAACCAACATAAGATGTTCATTCTTCACAGACAACCATGAGGTGATATTGTTATTGATCACTACTACATGCCAAATTAAATAGTTGTTGTTTTAGAGGGAATATGGGCTGATGCCTACCATGGATATGCTGAGCCATAGACTTTGTACTTCATTCTTGATTTTTTTAGTCCATGTATCCTCTTTATGCTTCATGCCTATTGAATCTATTTGGATTCACATAACTCCTAACTGACTTCTATATGAGGCATGCCATCCCTACAACAAAGATAATAATTTGCAACAAAAGAGTCTTTGAATCCTTGGGATTATAGGCATGTGCCTCAATATCTTATGAGGAGGACCATGTGATTTACCGACTTTTTTGAATTATGGTACCTTTCATGCCCACATTTAAAACACATCTCTTTATCTTCATATTCTCCTCTATATAGAATACAATCATTCAGACATGCATGATATGACATGTACTCAACACCCATAATTTTCAACAACTGCTTTGCCTCTTCACAACTACCCGACAAGACATTATCACTTTGAAGAACCTTATCTTTGAATATCCTAAAGTTGTTGGGAAATATAATTATACAATGTTAATATTTAATATTCATAAAATTGACCATTTTTAATTTTGATTGTGTGACAAATTATAAGGAACTTGATCGATCATGAAGGTCAATTACTTAAATATTCCTGAGAAACATGCATTCAACATGCCAAAATTTTCTTTCACGTTGTCCAACAACATCATTATCCCTATCTAAGTAGACTTTACTTTCTTCCACGTCCAAAGAGAGGGGTGGTGGAAGTAGATTTCAGGCTTTTGAATAAGGCATCAGTGATATGAGCATCATCCCCTAGCTCATCGTTCTAGAAAACATCTAACAATATTGCCTCCATGGAAGTCATATCCCATAAGTAATCGTCCATACCAACCTCTATTTGATTTCCTTCATTTCCAACTTGTGATGAAGGATTTTTTAGAGGTCTTTGTTTCAGCTAGATGTATAACCCAAGAAGTTTGTAGACCCCTCCATGCAGGGGGGACTTTTCCCCCTCGCGGGGATTCGGGGGCAGTGCCCCCGAAGCTAAAAACAGATGTAAAATTTCCTTGTAAAAGTATAGTAATTTCTAGTCAATCTGGACTATTCATTAGGTGGATGATCTGATGGTAGAACTTGTGTTTAATTTAGGTTTTTTTCCCTAGAAGGCAACCCCTCTCTTTGTATGAGGGCATTGTATTTGAGGCTGTGTAATAGATGTGTATTCTTCGAGCGAGAAGTAGAGAGGTGAGACTGTGAGAGAAAATAGAGGATATTACAATGGATCTGCTGTAGGTTGTGTCTCTTCATTTTGCTGGATAATAGAAAGGAAGGACTGGCTGTTCAGGGTGGACGTAGCCCAAACTGCGTGAACGACATATATCTGTGTCTCTCTTGTTTTATGCGTTTTCTATGTTTATATTTATGCAATATTTAATGTGTTCCATTGCTCCGTAATATATAATTTTCTAACACAATATTGCCTCCATGGAAGTCATATCCCATAAGTAATTGTCCATACCAACCTCTATTTGATTTCCTCTATTGCCAACTTGTGATGAAGGACTAGTATTATTGTAGTCATTCTTAATTGGTGAATCTGGATGTAGCGGGGATGTTTGATTCAACCATTCTTTGTATTCTTACTCTCTGAATATTTCTCTTTATGCAACCTTCTATCAATTTTACATTGTAATGGGGTGCATCAGAAGATGGTAGGTGGGTTTCTCATCATCACTAGAATCCTAATTTCAAAAAATATTGAACGTCATTAATATAAAAATATCAATGATATTAGTAAGCATATAAATGCAACTGGTTTGTCGAAATTACATTATACCAAACAATTATTACCATTGTTTATCCAAGATTGTGGCTAGAAAATTCCATGTTCCAATTGGTAGGGTGAAGAGGCTATCCATTTTCATCTACTAACTGCTTGCAATATGTTGCTCCTAATAGGAGCTTCTAAAGTTTTTGAAATGTAGGAATATTTTATGCATATGAAATTGATTCTCAATCAAGATCCTACAAATTTGGATACATTTTTATTCAAATTGACATGGATTAAAAAAAAATCAATTAGATAATCAAAATATAAAGAAAATATGAACTTACTAGAGATGGAAAGGGAAAACTCTGTGAAGGACTTTGATTAGCAATATGGAACGAGCTGGATTTGGAGAATTGACCATTTGATATTATTGATATTTTGTCCTTGCATTTGAGAAAAATCAGAAATAAATTTTTGTGTGAATATCTAAAATTAATATCGAGAAACATATAGCCACAATCTCAATTTCAATATAGTTTTCAAACTATTTTTCAAGAATACAAAGACTTTAAGTAGAAAATGTATACGATGAATTATTGTGATTCATGTGGACGCATCCTAAAGGATAATTTGAGACTAATATGCCATTTTATATGAAATTAAAATTTTAGGTATCTTTAAAACCCAACTGATGCGCTTATCAAAACAAGCCATGCCGATGCATTTAAAAAAATAACAACACCAGGGTGTTAAAATAATACCTACGCTAGTTTCCTGCATTCCAAATAAAAAAATGTTACCATATTAGTGCTTTTCTACAAAAATGCACTGATGCATTTAAAAAAAATAGCGCCACTGCACACTTATTTCCGGATTTTAGAAATATAAAAATGAATTCAACCAACTTGATGCTCTTATAACAATTAGAGCACCGATACTTTTAACCACACCATTGCGTTAAAAAAAAATAATCGAACCATTTCAGGATTTCGAAAAAAAACTGTATCATGTCGGTGCGTTGAAAAAATTGGCGCCCCAGCAATGTCGGTGCACTTTTTCTTATAAACGCACTGATGTGCTTGACTATCAAACACACCAATGTGTGAGGAAATTGAAATAAAACACACACACACACACACACACACACACACACACACACATATATCTTTTAATTAAAAAAGGAGTGACAATTGATTTTTAGAAATCTAATTTCATAGTCTTTGAAATAGTAAAAAGTTATTCACCATTTCAGTATTTTACCCAAACTTTCAAGGGAGTGATTTGCAAGAGAGACATACCAGGAGCACTATGCAACATCAAATTACTTTGGAGCAACAAAATTATTTAGAAGATTAGAAGTTGAAAGGTATGGTGATTTACTCAAAAACCTCACGCAGAGTAAACATTTTAAATTTTAATGTTTATTTTACTAATAATATTTTTTACAATTTCTGTTAGGGTTTAATTAAAAGAGAGATCATTTGAAGGAGAGACATACTAGGATCATTGTAGAGCTGTAAAGTATTTTGGATCCACCGAAATATCAGAATTTGAAAGGTATGGTGATTCACTCAAAACCCAACATAGCAAAAAGAATAAATTTTACTGTTAAATTTTTTTACAATTTTTGTCAGATGTATTCACAATTTAGAAAAAATAAAATTAAAAACCCTGTATAATAAAAAATCTACTATAGATTTTACTAGTAACTTTTTTTACTATCTATGTTCCTATTTAAATTTAATTAAATTTAAAAAAAAAATTCAATAGTTACCTTAAACCCTTGCTTCTTCATGCAAAATTTCACCTTAGGGTTTAACTTCCTCTACCACTTCACAATTAGGGTTTTTCAATTTAGGCATTTTAGATTTAATTGGTTTGTGTACTTACTATATATAGGGCATTTGACATGTAAAGTAGGGGAATCACTTATTGAATTAGATCCAAAGCCTATCGACCCTCTTCATTTTTTTAAAAACAATTATATGTTTTGTAGTGCATCCTCTGTAGTATCATCGGTGCTCGCTATGTAATATGAAGCATTGATATATTATAACACTGTTGATTCTATCTAGTATGTTCGTCATTGCTCCCAATGTAATAGAACGCACCGACACACCTCTTTTAAATAGCATTGTTAAATCATTTCAGTGTGTTTAGCCTTATAAATCACATAATCATAATTTAAAATTATTTTTAAAATTAATTTTCCATGACAATGC
The DNA here is from genome assembly GCA_000404065.3 of Pinus taeda. NCBI lineage: Eukaryota > Viridiplantae > Streptophyta > Pinopsida > Pinales > Pinaceae > Pinus > Pinus taeda. The sequence continues at coordinate 47,013 of APFE030050347.1, forward strand.
TGAACAATGTTCTACGTTGCACCCTTTGTAATATAACACATCGATAAGCCTCTCCCAAATATCAATGTTAAGTCATTACAGTGCATTTATTGTTATAAAGCACATCGCCATAATTTAAAATTATTTAAAAAAAATAAATTTTCACTGACAATGCCGAATAATTAAATACCCGATGTATTTAATGGAATAAATGCATCGGTGCGTTTTATTCAAATAAACACACCGGTTACCAAAGTTTTTTTTTTTATTTGATTTATTTGTAAAATATATTTAATGGCTTCTGTTTTGAATGGTACATGTTGTATATTGATAAAAATGTCTCGAGTAACAAAAATATTGATCAACACAATGATAACACATCAAACAAAGTAGAGAAGGAAAGTTCTTTGTAAATTCTTTACAAATTTAATATGTTTTTACTATATGTGATTTTAACTAATATGTATTAGTTGGTGTGTGTCATGCAAAGCCACAAAATGAACAAGGCCGATAAGGTTATTTCTAATCTAAGTGCAGAAGAGCGTAAAAAATTGATACAAAAATTGCAGAAGGATGTATCAGGTGAAAGAAAAAATACTATTCATCATGAGTTTAATTTTCATTAATAATATACTTAATAATATTAGATAGCATGTTCCAAAATATCTATTAATTCATATATGTTAAATGTTCTACAGGGAGAAAGAATGAAGGAAAATATCAATGTCGTTCTGAGAAAAGAAAAATTATAGAACATGTAAATAACGATGAATTGGTCTTTAGCTCATCTGGAGTGGTACTGGAGGTTAATGGAAGGGGGAATTTTTTTTTTTTTACAAAACTATGAGGGATCTAGTGGAACGAACATATACACATACATTCCACTTACAATACAAAAATCAATCTAATGATTCTAATAACCAAATTATATATAAACTTTAGGAAGCATTTCCAGAGCAATGGTTAATGAGACATGTTAGACATACAATAGGAAAACATACAAAAACAAAAAAGAATCATTCAAAAGGTAATATTCTTAATTATATAAAATGATTTTCTAGAATTATATGTATATATCACTATAAACCATTCATTTCTTAATATCAATTTTGTTATATTTAGTTTTCTTTTTTCTTGTAAGTCAAAATATTTCCATTACTCAAAAGGAATATACAAAGATGTCAAAATGCATATGGTCTCACCCCAACTAGGTTTGTTGAACAATGCTATTACCATGCTAAATTAAAAAAGAAAAATTCCCAATAGAGAGGTCCACAACCTTATAGGCCTTACATACTAGAAAATAAAAATAACTAGAAAGACACCGATTACCATAATCAGTCATTAGAAGTGATTGAGGTAGGATTATCTGGCCCCATTCCTAAAGGAGGAGGAGGATACAAGCAGTTGACATGTTGCTCAAAGTGAGAAAGCCAAGCTTTCAGCTTTTTAGTATTTTCAATCACAGATTCTGGCCATGCCAAACCACCACAATTCTTTCCCAGACATGACATTGAAAATAATGGATTTGCTCTAGCTTGGCCATAACTAACTTGTGTTCCTCCCTCCAGCTTGGCCATAACATCACCTAGAGCACCATATTTCTCCCAGATCACTTAGTAGATGCATGTCCAATTGTCCCCATGACACTCAGATTGCAGCTCTGCCCCAATTTGCTTGAGACTCGACCACATCCTGTTCCCTTGCACTGATTGCCTACTCCACGACCGCTAAAAACCAAGATCCTGCTACCCATGATTTCTACAAGACCAACCAAATACCTTTGCCCACCATGTGCTCCATGATCCCCACGCCTAATGCTGTGTATATTTTCGACACCTTAGCAATTGCTATCACCACTTCCTCTCACACCACCACCCTAGATTCCATGCAACAAAATTAATCCCTCCCTAGGAAAAGATACGTTCACCTTTGCCTAAACATGCTCACGCGAGGAACACGAGCTTGGCTTCATGCAAGGTCGTGCCAAAACCTAGACCCCTGAGGCTAACCCTAATCCACATTAATGACCACCTAATCAGACCCAACACTAGACACCCAGCAATGATGCACTCTGCCAATTGTCGACCTTCCACCAGAAACTCAACAGTCCACATAATATATAGAGAAGGCAAGAAATCCTAGTTCCCCTAGATGCCTCAACCCAAATTCAACATGAATCAATCACAAGTCCATGGTAAATCTTCCAGATAACCCCTCACCTGGAAGAGCTAGAATAACACCTCCCAACTGTGCAGAAAAAAATTAGAGGTTCATGCTCCCGAAAGCCCAACTGATGCCAAAGCCATCAACTTCACGAAGGATATTCTTCTATCAGTGGCCCCAGGAAGGAAAGACGAGGCAATGCCTATACTAGAGAGAGAAAACAATACCAACACTAAAACACTCACCTGAGAAAAACCGCCACCACTTGGAGCCTCGGCACAACTTATAATAACAACAAACACCCTACACAGGGAAACAAAAACCACCACCCAGAATTCCAAAGTGAGATACCACACAAGCCCAAAACATCAATGTCCAAAACCAACTAGTTCTTTAACCAACACACCCTCTAGTCAAGGAATAAAAGGGAAAGTTTCACCTAGAGAAATAGGGAAAGAGTTGTTACCTTATTGAGCCTGCAGGAGGAGCAATAACTGAAAGGCCACCACCATACCCACACAACCCAAATAAATGACAAGACAGGTAAATCTACAATCCTTAATGAGACAAATAACACCCAGATATCTCCATGCACCATAATACTTAACCACCATAATGTTAGCGTCATTGATCCTCGAGACGATACTATTCCTTCGCACCCATGTGAACATCCAAATGCAGAGTAATTAACCACAGTTTCCGGGAAGGGCTTAATTCCCACCCTCCTCCATTCATACCTTATGCCAAATGTCATGCTTCATGTGACACAGGGTTCCATGTGTCCAACACCCTTGTCGGGGATGTTATATTTAGTTTTCATATATCATTATAAAAATATTTTATTACTTTTTTCAGGAAGATTATGAAAATCCCAAATGATCAACACGTTGATATGCAAAACATGCCAATAGGAATGTCCAAAAAAGTGTCTACGGAGATGGTGAAAGAAATGGACATAATTGCACCACAGGAGGAGCCATATCAACAACAATGTGATTCAAATGTATGTAATTATGATTGAATTTGTACATATAAAAAAATAACATTAAATAATAATTTTCAAGTATTTTCTTGTAGAAAAGAAAACAAGATGGAACTTATTCAACACACAAAATAGGATGACAAGGAAGAAAAGGATGGATTTCAAAGTCTATGAGTAATTGTTAATATTTCCTTATAACAACTCAAGGTTTCATTTTTGTATATTTTAAGTTGTTTTACAACGACCATCCTTAAATGTCTTAAAATAGGTGCTAACATACAAAGAAGAGCCATCGTAAGAATTGATTGACATTGGGTTAAATAAGAGTTGTGATTATATGTTGGTATATCAAAAATTAATTGTGGAATTTGTAAGTATCTATGTTGTTTTACTTCCCTGAGTTTATAATTAATAGAACCCAAAATTCCTTTAAATTACATCTATGATTTATAATGGGGTTTAAACCATGTAAGAAATGAAGTATGGAACTATGCCACTAGAAGACTTGTTGCAACAAGGCACGAGACTTGGTTTTGAAACCATGTGCACAATTTATGTGTCACTTCTTGCTATGGTGCATTGCTATTCGATTTACCTTGATGTATATTATTTATTTAAATTTTCATTATTCTCACAAATGTATATACACTCATTACACTTTATTTTTTATATTTATAGATGTAACTTGAAGAAGACGAAAACAATCGATGCAATTAACACAAATTTCCTCCAAATAACCCAAGCCATGGAAGTATCTCGAGCACTGACAACTGTTGCAGTGTATAATGATGATCTATTTGGATATCAATGTAACCTATTGTATTTTTTGAAATAGTTGTATGTGAAAATAAACCATTTTGTTTAATGTAATGGACATAATGTCCCAATTGAAAGACAAGCGGTTACCAATAATAATTCCATTTTGTATGACAAAGAGCCTCTTATTGATGTATAATAAAATACATTTTAATTTATTCTATTGTGTTATCCAATACCGTTGTGAAAAGTTACACCATCGATTAAATATATGGATGATTAAATATTAAAATGAAGATATACGGAATTTGATAATATAACAAATTAATCCAAACATCATATAAAAATGCACTTATCAAATTTTAATTTATATGAATACTGTTCTAAGATATATATAAATTTTTTGATGAATAACATATTTTAAAAATTACAATAATTGCACTATCATAGGTCGATGTTTCCAAAGAAGAGAAAATCTCATACAAAAAACTGGTGCGCCCATAACATAAAAACACACTGGTACATTATGTTATATAAAAGCATCGTGACGATCTCATTTTCCATGACTGATGCCTTTCCAGAAAATGACAAGACCTAGGAATTTATTTCTTCAAGCATTGGTATTATTTGCAATTAACACCCTGGTGCATTATAATTCTTAATGCACCATTGTTTTCATAGAACTAACACCCTGGTCCTACAAAATGTTATTTTTAGCCCTGATGCATTATTGAAATTAACAACACTAGTCCTTTTATATAAAAAATTCACCGGTGCATTTAGACAAACGGTACACATCAACACTGCAAGTTTAAACAAAAGCATTGGGACTACAATTATTTTTTGCATGCCTTGGTGTCGTTGCTCACATGAATGCCGAAGGATTTTTTTTTTATTATATATTAGCACTAGTGCATTATGAAACTTAATAACACCAGTCCTTTTATATCACTAATGTACCGGGGTGTTTATACAAACTATACACATCAGTGCTGCAAGTTTAAACAAAAGCATCGACACAACAATTATTTTTTGTCTGCCCTAGTGTCATTCCTTACACGAATGCCCCAAGGATTTTTTAATCTGTTAACACCTGTGTGCTATATTCTACACACTGGTGTACTTTGGATTCAACACCTTAGTGATTTTAGCTATGTATGAAACACGGTGTGTTTATATATCTAGAGCATTGGTGCTACTTGTTCCACGAAGTGCACCTAAAATAAAACATCCGCTAAAACCTCTGGTCGGCCAAATTTTTTCAGTTGTGATGAAGTTTCATTAAAATCTTCGTTAAAACATCCACTATCACAAACAAATGTTTTAGCGGATGTTTTTTGGACACTTTTTGAAAATTTTATAACACTAAAAACCTTCGTTATAACCTCCACTAGAAGGTATTTTCCTTGTAGTGTATAAATCTTATTGTTATACTTTCATCATGCTTATCACAAGCATTAACAATAATATCAAGTTACCATATTTCAAAATTAATGTTTCTAGTCAACTTTATAAAATTGGGAAATCCACCATGACTTTCCAAATATCAAGGGCACCAATATATCACATGTACCATAAATCAAACATACTTTCAAATGCATTGAGTCATTCATTATACCTTAGGGTTTGCCTTGCCATAAACTATTGCAACTAATAATGTACTATACATACTTTGTAGTATTCATGTACCTTTGTAGCTTGTAACACTTATTTGCCACTAGCAGCTGTAGCACTTTGTCAACTTTCCACTATCTCTTCTCTTCCTTCACTAGCTTTCTTTTCCTACAGCTTAGATGATCCTCAAGAAGGATCTGCTTATCACATCTCATCTATAGGTTAGAAGAATCCACATATTCAAATATGCAGGAAGTAATACTTAAATCATTAATTCTGAATAAGAATAGAATCATAAAGAAGTAACATAAATATAAAAGGTACTTAAATTTAATGAGATGTGATCATCTTCCTGTTGAACCAACCATGGCTTCAATATTTTCATTGAATTCATCAACAATAAAGCCTAATTGAGACTATCTCATCTAGGGTTACACTAAATCTGACGCAGGTGTTAAAACAACTTCTCATTGATCATGCTAGGGTTTCAAAACTACAGAACTCAAGTCATTATCTTATCCCATGGTTTCTTCCAAACTCTAACCTCATGATATCCATCAAATCCTAATAACCAAATTTCCTAGAGTTTCCTTCAAACCCTAGAATTATTTTAGGTCTCATCCATCTTCTCTTTCTATCATCAATTGTGTCTTCATAGGGGTGATCTCAATGACTTTTCTTTAGCCCAACTTTGATACCATGCTAATTTTTGTTAGGGCTTTATTTTTCTTTGCTTTGGATAATTTAATTTCATTATTTACACATTGAATTCACCCCACAACATCATAACATTATTTAACAACATATGCAATTATATAGAAAGAACAATATCATCATCAATGCAATGGAACATAAAGGAACAATAGAATAAAATAATTCACACATAGAGACACTAGGATTGGTCAGAGATTAGGGAAAAACCCCATAAGGGGGAAAACCCTTTCAAATTCTCCTTCTTATCAGATTGTCATTGAATGTTTCAGCAAAGAGAGAGTACAACGATCCATATCTTCAACCACAAAATTATCCAGCAAAATCAACTAGAAAACACCCAAGAGATGAACCCAACAATGCTAATAATGAAAACCCTGATTTAGAAGTCTACGGTCAACTATCAAATTCTATGGTCAACTTATGAAATAAAACCCTAGTTTTTAACTGCATAGAGAGAGTGTACGCAAAAGTGGTTGAAACCTTCCAATTGCACAGATAATATTGCATGCCTATGGTTGCAATGAAAAATTCCCTGTGGCAACCCTTTAGCTACAAATTAAAACCATAGATCTGACGTGCGAGCTTCAAACCCTACAATTTCAGACTTGTATGAACCAGTCTTCGTGAACCACTTCAGACCTATGCAAGCCAAACCAAAAAAAGAAAAATGATTTTGATGAAATCCAAATGAGGGTCACTTGACTTATATTTATAACCATCCAAGGATGTCCAATTTCCTTTTGGGCCAACCTGCCCTTTTGTGCACATGTGGGTTTCCAAATTAAATTTATATTTTTCCTCAATCAAATTAAATTCTTCTAAGGGTTATGAGGTGTATTTCTTTATGGGGAAGACTATCCAATGGAGGGAATTTGTCCCTGATCTACCAAATTAACAAAAGATTGAGCAACTATTGTTTTTTTTGAAGAAATTTCAAAGTGTTAAAATGAAAATATAAAGCTTTATACATAATGTTAATATCATATATTTTTGTGGACTTCCATATAAAAGAGAATTTTCTCTATGAATCCATATGACGCTTCAAGACTATATCTCGGGTTCATAATTTTAGCACATCACAATCATGTTTAACATGAGAGTTAACATCATTTAAATTCCCAATTGCTTTCGTTATCTTTAATGTAGGTTTCATTAAAAAATAAATTGTAATAAAACTTGAGGTGTTTGTTTAAGGGTGATAGCTCTATCAAAACATCATAGGAGACATAAAGTGAGCCTAATTGCTTTATAGGCCTATAAAAACATACAAATCTAGTATGTTTGCATGCATTACTTACTTAGGCTAAGATGCCATGATTTAGTGCTTCTAAGATCCATACAAGCATAGATCTAAAGGATGTTATTCATTAAGACCAATAGGTCCATGATTTTTATTAAGGATATTTATTATTCACTTTATCTCTAAAAGCATGCAAAAATGCATGTTAGACTGGATGTTAGAATATAATAACTAATGCATAGATTTGACTATAATAATAATTATCTTACAATTAATAATCCCACCAAGAGGGGTGATAGGTTTGGGCATGGTTATCTTCGACCTTAAAGGAAAATAGGAAACTTCTTACATGTAGAGAATTGGAAAAATCTACAAGTATATCACTCTTGATTTGGTTATTTGGTTAGGATTTTTGATAATGCATAATAAATGCATTAAAAATATGATAGTTATCATGAAGCTTCTGGAGCATTGTGTAAAATTGTTGAGGTGTATGATCTTTCAGGTGAACACATTGTTGGGTAATTCAATGGTTGGTTAAATTACTTGACACTAAATTATCAATCCAGGTACATACACTTGTGAAGTACACTTGCACAATATATGCTAGGAAATTGACTTTCAATTTAAAAGGAATTCCAATCTATTAAAGGAAATTGCAGGACTAAAATAAAATCCTATCCATGAAGGTATCTAAAATGAGCACACACACTTCATAAGAAAGCAATAAAAAACTTCATAATGCAATATCTAAGAAATTAGTAAATTATGAACTAGAAAGCAGTGTAATTTTTAATCTATTGAATTGAAATGACAATTCTATTCTAGGAAGAATAAATGCGATTTTATGAAACCAATTCTATGTTATGAAAGATTTTTTAAATTTATTATTCTAAATTCTAGTCTAATGAACATGAAAATGAATCTATTCTGTGAAAGCCATGGATTCAATTGATATTTCTATTCAATTGACAATTCATATATGAAAATTCAATTGAGAATTATATTATAAAAAGCAATAAAAACTTTATTTGTAAGAAAGCAGTAAAATTCTATTGTAAGAAAGCAAATGTAATTCCCTTTGTAATAAAACAATTGAAATTCTATTTCTAAGAAGACAAATGAACTTTGTGCTATGGAAAATAAAGGCAGTCTATTCTATGACAATAAGCAAAGACTGAACTAAGATTCAAGGCAAATTGAGATTATTGGTGGATAAATTCTTGAAGATGGGTTACACTTTTGGGCCAAATATGGAGATGAAATTTCAAAATTTTACTCTTTTATAGAATTTAAGGCCTCAAATTTCATATAAGTGTTGTGAATTTTGATTTGGAGTAAAAAGAGAATTAGTGGAGAATTATGTTTTTTTCCTAATGATATTTTCTTGCAAAAATTTTAGTTTCATATAATCTTTCAATTTTCCATTAAATGTAACGCTTGTCTTTGCAAATTTTCACACATGTTAACAGATATGTGTGTATTCACGTACAATAACTTAGTCTAAAATGAGCATGATCTAGACAAAGAGAAATAAGTTATGCATATCAAAACTTTATTTTTTTGATGCAAAATTATATCTTTATTATTTTTTGAAGTTGGCGAATTAATATTAAAATTGCATTTTTCAAACATATGTGTTCACGTAAGATTTTTTTCTACTATTTAGATAAATTAAGAAACAAAAAGTACCCATTTCATGAGGACTCATAAATGAAGATGATGGTATTTTTTGATTTTTTTTTGTTTTGTATATTTTATGTTATTGATTTTTTATTCAACCCCTTTGAAACTGTCCAAACAAATTTCAAGCATTATGTTTAAAATAAATTAGATGAAAAATATCATATGAATTCAAAAATGTTAAACTCATAAGTCATTGGATAGAGGATTCCTTCAAGAATCTAACATGCTCAACTCCGCCACTTAAGGAAAAATATTGTCCTAAGTCCGCCAAGGTACAAAAATGGTGTTGCAGAGATATCTAGAAAAGGGGAGCTAAAACTTTGTTTTTAGGCCCTTAGCAGCTTGATCGAGCGCTTGAAACACCTGATTGAGAAATTGAGATAAAAATTCAAATAGCTCAATTGAAGGCTTAGAAAACCCTTGATCGATCCCTTAACTTGGTTAAACAAAGGCTCGATTGAACCCTTGTAAACTTTACTATCCACTAGCCAAATACCAACAATATTGACAACATTGATGAAATAGGCTACATACCTAGGTGCACAATTGAGATCTTATTGCCACCCCAGAGAAAAGAAAAAGGAAAAAGTTTGAATGTTCATTCAGAAAAAAATAACAGAGAACATCCATTCATGGAAAAATAACACAACATGGAAATTACACAAAAATTAACAACAAACATGGGAAATTAGAGATTTTGATCTTGAAAAGGAGATAAAGTTCCAAGCATAGAGGAAGTGTGAGAAAAAGCTAAATAAACGATGAGAAAAATACAAAATACATTGAGAAATATACTCAAAAAACTTCTATGAGGTAAGACTGGAGGCGGAAGGAACGAAGAGTGATCAACTTGGATTATAGAAAGTTACAGAGGTCATTTCTAATGGATGGCGGTAGAGGAGGGAGCTCTACTCCATCCTACAAGGATGCCGTAGCTAGCAGAGGTAAAACACCACTGGTGAACATCAAAGGTTTTGTGGATGAAAGGAAAAGGGATAATGAAAAGGAGACAGATGGGACCAAGACCAAGGAAAATAGTATCACAAAGGACAAGGGGGAAGAAGACAAAAGTCAGGTTTCAAGAGACAAAAACAAAAGGGACCTTGCAGATCAAAAGTAGAGATCACTCCTAGATTAATATTAAATGATCCTTCTCTGTAGGCACACAAGGAACACATGAGGATTTATGCTATCATATGTAAATTCATGGGACTATGGCCCACTAAAAAAGCTTTACAGATGTGGATCAAGTATCACTGGAAACTCAAAGGAAGCATTGACCTACATCTTGGGTCAAAGGGATTCTTCACAGTGGTGTTCTCAAACATCGAATATAAAGACATAGTATTCGAAGGAGGACCGTACTTTTATGCACCAGTCGGTCTCTATATGTGGCCTTGGATGATGAAATTTGTTTCAGAGTGGGAGACTTTCACATCGGTACCAGTATGGGTAAGGGTCTATTCTCTACCTCTTGATTATTAGCAAACTGAATCACTAGCTACCATTGGCAACAAACTAGGTCGTTTTGTCAAAGCTTTTGAAGCCACAAGAAGAGGGAAATATACCTCCTTTGTAAGGATATGTGTGGAAATGGATCTATCAAGAGCTCTTCCGGATGAAGTTATCTTGGAAGTTGTTGATGAGGAGTGGGTGCAGATAATGGACTATGAGCATATCCCATTTAGATGTCGTAGATGCCATGAGCATGGACATTTGTTCAGAGACTGCCCTCTCAGTAAAGCAGACAACCAAAGTAAACCTAATACAATGAAGGACACAGAAAGATTTCATAAAGTGGCAAGCACAGGAAAAGGAGGAAAAAAAGGGCCAAAGCAACAACATAACGAGGGGCAGAAGGTCAGTCAGAAAAAAATTTTAAATGCTAGAAGAGAATGAAGGAACTACGAAAGCAAACCAATCTCAGAAGGAAGATCCTAATGAAAAAGAGAAAAAAGAAGACAACAACCAAATACAAGATATTGGTTATCAGAAAGATACGATGATGAATGAAACATAATTGGAGATGGACTAGGAAATGACCCAGAGTGAAATAGATCTAGAAGATCATGAACTACAGGAAATTCTCGATAAGGAGAACCTAGATTTGGAAGGATCTTGATGCAGGGAACTAAGGGAGGAATAGATTCATTGCCTTAAGAAGAATGCAACAGAATACAACAATTGTTTTGATGGAAAACTCAGGAAAGAGGGTTGTATAAAGGAAAAAACATTCACAAGCAGGAGCACAGAGGTGTGAAAACTATTAAATCAACTCCAGGATTAGCTACTAGAAATCTAGGAAAGAAGAGGGGCAGGAAAAACCAGAATGAGTTCTTGATGGAGAGTGGAAAGCTAATGATAGATTCAGGTAAGATGAAAGACCTAACCAGTTACTCCTTTACAAATATTTAATTATGAAGTTCATATCTTGGAATATCAGAGGTCTAGGTAGTAAAAGAAAACAAATAATGCTTAGTGACAGAATGAAACTAGCAACTCCAGACATAATCTTCATCCAAGAAAAAAAATGCTCCATTTAGAAATTAAAACAAATCCATAGCAAATGGCTTAATAGATTTGAGTTTCTAGAAGTTAAAGCAGATAACACATCGTGGGGCATTCTCACTCTTTGGAACCCCCAAAAAGTTAGCATAATAGATGCAAAGGCATCAAGAAATTATTTATCAATAATTATTCAACAAGTGGGGGTTTCAGATACCTTCTTGGTCACAAATGTTTATGGTCCTCAAAGAATAGATGAGAAACTCGGATTTCTAGACTCCCTGATGGATCTTAGGAGTAGACATGAAGGAATACCTTGGGTCATGGGAGGAGATTTTAACATGATTAAATCTCTTTCGAAGAAAAAGGAGGTACTAGATTGATAAGTAAAGACTCAGCATTCCAAACCTTCACAGATAATATGAAATTGGTTGAATCAGAAACGCACAATGGCCTTTTTACTTGGAACAACAAAAGAGGAGGTGAGGCACAGGTTGCCTCCAAGTTAGACAAATTTTTGATCTCAGAGGAGCTTATGCTCATAGATAGAGAAATAACATCTAGAGTTATCCCCTTTGGAGGCTCGGATCACTGGCCACTTCAATTAGAAATCGAGGGGATCTATTTTCCCAGGAATCTAGCCTTCAAATTTGAGAATATCTGGCTCTCCCACCCAGATTTCATCAGCAACATTAAAAAATGATGGTTTGAAGATTTGTAGATCCAGGGCACAAATATGTTCCTCTTACACAAAAGACTAAAGCACATTAAACTTAGACTCAAAGAATGGAACAAGAAGGATTTTGGTAACATTTTTGTGGACAAAAAATCAGTGGAAACCAAACTATAGGAACTCAACTAGGCACTGATCGCAGATGGTTTTGATAAAGTCAAAAGTGAGCAAGTTGAAAAAAACCATCAACAATGGGAGAAATTGTGCAAACAAGAGGAAGTATTTTGGAGAAAAAAGTCTATAGTTCAATGGCTCAAAGAAGGTGAACGTAATACTAGATTTTTTCATAGATCCACCATGGCTAATAGAGCTTACAATAGAATCTCTTCAATATTGAATGAGTATGGGGAGCTTCAGACCTCTCATAAGAATATCGAAGCTGTGTTAGTACAACATTTCAGAGGCATCACTAAGGAAAACAATTCAGATGGAGAGCAATGCATCAAGGAAATTACAAGACATATCCCTAAGCTGGTGTCTAGAGAGGACAATTTTAACCTGAATAAACCAGTAACCGAAGAGGACGTCAGTGAGGTTCTTAAATATATGCAGAATGGAAAAGCTCAAGGACCGGATGGTTTCAATGTAGATTTTTTTAAGGCCTGTTGGAATATTGTCAAACGGGATATTCTGAATGTTGTGGAGGATTCCAGAAGAAACAAGACTATTATGAAAGCCCTCAATACCTCCTTCATTTCCCTTATTCCCAAACAGGATTCAACCCTGACTGTTGATAAGTACACACCCATTACTTTATACAATGTGGTATAAAAAATAATATCCAAGGTATTGGTTAGTAGACTCAAACCTCTACTTCCTTCTTTAGTTTCAAGGGAACAATTTGGTTATGT
>APFE030050347.1:70576-81482 GCA_000404065.3 Pinus taeda
TACTTGATTGTTGTGCTAAAATTTCCATGTACATTCTCCCAAAAAAAACACTCAAATCACTTGTGCCCCTCTTCACCACAAATGATAACCATGTACATCCATTGTTTATAAGATCTTGAAGCATCTTCCTTGTTCTCTAAATCCACTAAAACCTCTCTCTCTTGATTTATTTTTATTTCCTTATCAACAATTTCATTGGTCTTCTCATACTTCTCATCCCACACTTCTTCCACTTTTTGTTTGGAATTGTGAAATTCTTTGTAGTTATGATAAGTTTTTCCTTTAAGATTTTTTTTCTTACTATTGTTTTATGGTAATTTTAGTTACACGTTTTAAAACACTAAATGATATGGTGATTTTAATGAAGAAAATATTTTCCAAATAATTTGACCTTGAATAGTGATTTTCAAATATTAACATACTTAAAAACTAGTTGAATATGTTCTTTCTTGTATGGAGAGTATATTTATGTATTGTATGGATTTTTAGTCACAATTTATCTTATATAATTAAATTTGTGTAAATATAGATCTATAGATTTTTTGTTTCTCTCATAAATCAACTCGACCCTTCAATTTTGTAATCACTAGCTTGACTTTTAAAGAATCTCCAATTCTCTCACATTCAAAATATTCTCCAAATCATTAAGTTAGTAATAATTCCCTTAATATCTATTTATATTTCCTATATAAGAATAAACTTTAATTTCTATTAGTCTTTAGTTCAATAACCTTGCAAATTATTATACAATATCTTCTTCATCAACTTTACTATCTTCATCCTCTTCTCATTTTTGTGCCACTCTCTTTAGCTTCTTTAGATTTTTATTTACTCTCCAATTCTTCTAATTTTTTTCCTAACACCTATTCTTTTTTAATCACTTAAATATATTTCCTTTCTTCTCACAATACCTTTTACTTGGCATTGGATTTTAATTGAAATATTTGGTGAATGAGATACATGAACAAAAATATAATACCATCCTTGTTGTAGGGATCACTTTTAGTTTTGTATTTATTGTCTTTTGAAGAAATGAAAATTTGTTTCTTAGAAGAACTAATTTTGAAAAAAGTCAAATGCTTCAATTGGTAAATGTAACTTGTTGTGAGACCAAGCAAAGCTTCAAACCTATTCACTAGTAAAATTTTAGGGTTATATTTAACAATAGATCACCTTTATCACACACCCTTTAATTCTATGCCCAAATGGTTAAGTTTTTTCATTTCTTAAACATATGTTGGGGAGAGAGTGAAGATAGATTATTTCTGGTGGGACTAGATTACTTAGGAAATAAGTATATTGACTTTGCAAATATTTTACAAATTGCATACATTCAACTAGTTTGCAAATTTCTTATCCTTTGCATGGGGGTTCCCCTATTGGGTGTTCTCAATTGTGGAATTCCTTGAAGTTAAATCATAAATAACAATTTTGAGCTATTTAAAATGACTTGGTTTGATAAAATTTATTTGTTCATATGATTAATCTATAATGGTTTCATGTGACTTTAATTTGTTCCAGGCATCAACATGTATAAGTTGAGTAAATATTACTAAAATGCATATTAAAAGGTAAGTATACAAATATTTTAATGGTTCTTTTGGAAGATTTAATTATCAAGTTACACAATTCAATTTAGTTGGCAATGGAAATATAATGTTTCCTAAAGCACTAATTTTTCATCTCTCTATATGCTCACATAACATAATTTGGAAAATTAAGTGGCCTATTATCCACACATCTTTTATTTTGCAAGGAAAAAACATCACATAGTGTAAATAGGGGAATTGTGTTAAAGGATCACCACATATCCACATAATTTCAATTCAGACATTTTGTATGTCCACTATTCACCTTGAACACACCATCACTACCAAACAATTTGCTTTACTAACCATTACAAGTAGATTTTTGCACACAAACATAGCTTAACTAGGAGGAAAGTAAGTGGCTCTAATACACATATCATTTTTACTTGTTTTTCTCATTCCAATTCACACCACACTTAGCTTAACTAGACGGAAAGTAAGTGGTCCTAGATCCACACATATTTTTGACTTGTTTTCTAACCAAAGCCATTATTTCATTTTATTTTGGGACTAGGAGTTGGTGTTAGTAAATAAAGAAAGTAGGCACTTCCCCCTTATACCCTTGTGGCGAACTTGTGTGGGTATCTAAAATATTTCTCAAAGCACTAATTTTTCTATCTCCCTATATGTGAGTACATAACATAATTAGGAAAGAGGAAGTGGCTCACGATCCACATATCTTTTGTTTTCTTTCAAGGAACAAAAATCACATAGTGTAATTAGGGGAACTTTAAAGGATCACTGCATATCCACATCATTGCAATTCACACTTTGTATGTTCACAATTTCACTTGAACACACCTTAAATTCACACACTAAACTCACTTAAACTTGGTATAAAGGGCACATAAAGGGTATCCGCTTTTGGAATATTTGTACTTAGTTTCTTTGAGATTACATTTTTTGCACACCCCAAGTGAAACAAAGACTCTCTAAAAACAACATTAACTTGAACACATTAAATTCCCCACAGGGGCCACAAGATAATTTGTAGTTCAGGTTAGGACCATAGGGTTGTGAAACACATTAGCCATTATGGTTATTTTCATATTGAAACACAAAAGTTGTAATGCTTGGGTGGCAGATTATGACAAACCTCCTTGTTGTCTCCTGATTATTGGTAGGGGTTATGTGTCCAAAATTGAAAACCAAAAGCTAAGATTAATTCATTCCCACTGGAGATAGGTAGCTTTGTCACCAAATCTTAGGGCATCTTTCCCTATAGGTAGTGGGTGTAGGAAACTCCACCTGAGACGATTTCGGTCAAGCTACTTGAAGCATCTGCAACTCTTTTGGGATGTAGCCCTAGTATCACCCAATATAACCCTCTCCATACCTTGATTGGTTTTTGGATGTTGGAAGCATCACCAATACTTTCAGGACATGGCCCCAGTACCCTACATAAAATATTTACAAGGCCCAATTACTACTTGAGTGAAATGATGTTAGGTATTTTAAAGATTTTTTCTCATATGCAAAACTTCACACAACCTTTTTTCTTGATTATTTCACACATTAGAATTAAAGGGAAAATTAACCATTTATTTTCTACTTTGTCTTATGTATGTGATTCATTTGGTTTTCGGTAAGAAGATACTCCTCACCATATTTTCCCACACACTTACTAGGGAACCATAGGGGACCAAAAGGTTACTCATCACTCTAGGAACCTACAAGATATGCCACCATTACAGAGAGGAGTACCTGGTCTATCACCATTCTGGCATAGAAGACAAGACCAAGCCACATTATTTGGCACATCCATTCTTGGAGCCACCTTATTAGGATTTACCTCCTCTCAAGGCACACCCATCACTAGCTTTCATGGCAATACAAACACTACCTTGTAGATTACTCCAACCAACCCCACTCTATAGGGTACCACAACCACTACTACACCATAAGGTACATCAATACCAATACCAAAACCAACACACAAGGTCATTACATCATGGATAACACCAACAATATACCATTTTTCACTTCCTTAAATCTCTTAGATCTAACAAAACTCACAAATGATCCCTTTTCCCATAATCAGCAATGGCCACCCATGCCAACTAGGTTGCCATAAGATATCCATAAATTCAAAGGAAAATAAGGGGAATACCATACCAATCATATCATGACCTTTCACCTATGGTGATTTATTA
This sequence comes from Pinus taeda, assembly GCA_000404065.3. Taxonomy (NCBI): domain Eukaryota; kingdom Viridiplantae; phylum Streptophyta; class Pinopsida; order Pinales; family Pinaceae; genus Pinus; species Pinus taeda. The sequence goes on from APFE030050347.1 coordinate 74,319, forward strand.
AATAAACATGTGTAGATATACTATTAAATACTTATGATTCACTTGACTTACAACTATATTTTGTATTCCACTATGTAGAGATGTAAATTGACCAAGCATGTGAGGAACAAGATGTGCCCTATCAAGCTGATAAACACTAGAGGAACAATATGAGCTCTATCAAGCTGATCAACCACTAAAGGAACAAGATGTGCCTATCAAGCTGATCAACCACCAAAAGAATGGGTCGTTCCCTCTCAAGTTAATAGGATAATAGGTAGCTGCAGTGGTTTGGAAAGGGGTGGAAGGTTTGCATAAAATTTGGATGCAAGCACAAAAGAGGACCCTCGGAGCCTATCCTTGCTCACATTGCTAGAGATCATGTTAGTAACATCATTCAAAAATATTTTGAGAGATATTAAGTTGTTTCACAAGCTCAGATATTGCATGGGTTGATCAAACATAAGAAACTAAAACATGCCACAACTGTTTTGGGTATTCGAGATGCTAAAAGCAATAAGACACTTATGAATGTCATTGAAAATATATCAAAGATATTCTCTATGTTTTGAAAATCAAGAAAACCCAATGTTTGAGTTGCTCATAGGACAATTATAATTTCTTTTGCTACACCAAGTACATCAAGACAACAAAAGTTGGAAACAATGTCAAAATTTCTCTATGTCTCGAGAAAAAACATTACAAAAGCATACCAAATTCAGGGTTCGAGTAAATAAAAATGATGAATATGCTTGTTGGGCTCTTATCACCAGGTAACCCTACCGATACAAGATTATAATGGGAATAAAAAAACTTTTGGTAGAGTTTTAGGAGAGCCATTCGTGTCCTATTGTAAAGAAAAAGCATGTTGTATGACATTGCCTAACAAAAGGTGAGTATGTAAATCACGCTAAGCATGTTGTACAAGTGATGTAAGTTGCACTGTTCGAGGAATTTTAGGAAAGAAATCACCATTTCAATATATCCATAAGGATGTTTCATAAACTGAAACCATAGTTTATCATGCTTAATACAATCTGTGAGATGTGTTGTCTTTGATATCATATTGAATTCCAGCTTCATTATAACACATTCCGAGAATTTTGCAAGAAGAATTTTCATGACGAACACCCTTCTCCTACAATGCATGATTTTGTTTCATCAATATTGTGAAGAAGGGTGCCAAAAGAGTTGATTTACAAGAAAAGATGTATAGGTGGGATACGATGCACTGAATGTGGTGATTTAGCGTTGTTACATAAGAACTTTCATATTGATCCCCACTAGTATGGGATAAAATATGTTATGGTCACATGGAGAACAATTTAATTTAGAGAACAATGGGGCATGCAATAGAGTTTATGACATAGGCACCGATAGGGGATTCAAATTTATTCCTTTGCAAATGAGAGTCCTAATCATCCTCACCACCTACTGGACTCACCTTTACTTAGCCTGGTAGCCTTCGCATAACACCTACTTTTTCACCTTTACATACGAGAGCTTTATTTGACACTTGCATAGAAAATACTCTTTGAGTAATCATCCTCATTCCTATGGAGATAACATTTCAAGAAAATCTCTTTTTCTTATGGGTGGGTGGAGAATGGAAGGTACCAATGATGTAATAAAACACACTTCTTAAAAATGACGAAAATCTTCTAGATGGCACAACATAGTAATAAGCGAAAGAAAATGCATAGTTCAATGGCAGATATGAAGGTGGAATCAAAAGGGAATATTGTGCATAAAAAAAAAAAGTAACCACACTATTTTCTTGAAAAAGATTGCATATGAATCTTATGCATAAAATGATAAGAATCCATGCCATTTTCTTGAAAAATATTGCAGATGAATTTTGTGTATAAAAAAATAAGTTATTTTCTTGAAAATATTGCATATGAATCTTGTGCATCAAAAGATAAGAGTCCATGTCATTTTATTGAAAAAGATTGCATGGTTATATGTGTGGAAAGATAGAATAACCATGTTCATTTGCATGGTTCTATGTGTGGAAAGATAGAATACTTGTGTTCATTTGGATGGTTCCTATGGGTTAATCTCTTGAAAAAGATTGCATGGATTTTTGCATAAGAATATGAGTTAACTTCATTGATTTCTTTGAAAATATTTCATAAGTTAACTTTGTTGAAAATATAGCATGTTTCTTGTGAACAAAAATATAAGTTAACATTTTTTATTTTTTTGAAACGTTTACATGGGTCTTGTGTGCATAAAGATAAGTTCAATATGTTGATTTCGTGAATATATAAGGTTTTGTAATTGCATGCACTTCTTTTTTTATTCACAAGCAAGCTAAATTAAACATGGTTTTCATTTGACATAAAAGGTCACAGTTTTATAATTTCATGTACGCTCTTCATTCACATGTAGAGTGCAAGTTACTATTATATAATTAAAGGTGGTTTTGTAGATGGAATAAGGATGAATAGGGGATATTTTATAATTGTATGCATTTAATTGAAGCATATGAATATGCATGCTTGATATTATTTATGCATTTTATTTAATGCATGTGTGATGTGGATAAGAAAACATGCTTTTATAATTATATGCATGTAATTAAAGATGTAAAATGTGAATAAGAATGTGTGCTTTTACAAGTTTATGCATTTAATTAATGCAAAATAAGTAGGCGTTGTTTTTGTATGCATTTATTAATACATATTTATGTGAATTTGTATAATGCATTAGAATAGAAACACCAATATTTTAGTTGTATTTTCTATTTTTAAATAATGTTATTACATTGGTAAAAACAAGAATGGTTTTGTATTGAGGAAACAAGCAAATTGTTACCCATAGTCTCGCAATAAGAAGAATAACTAGAAAAACAATACCATGGATGAGAAAATTTGTTTCCATTTTGATTAAAAAGCATCATTTTGATTAAAAGTATCATTTTGACTAAAAGCATTAAGGATATGGTTTTGCAGGTTGTAATTAAGGTGTTGCATGTGTTAAATAATTATGGGTTGTACTTGGTGATGCATGCAAAAGTAAAAAGATTAGAGATGAATTTTATTTTTATTTATATATGTGCAAGGAAGTGGTCTTGCACTTGGAGATGCATGTAAAAGTAAAATATTAAAGATGGTTTTTTAATGTTATTATGCAACTATATGAAAAGATGTATAACACATGGAAGATTATTAGTGATAACTAGTAGAGATTGATCATTTGGTTTTGATGAATGCATATGATATCTAATCATGATGTTAGAATTTCTATCGATAATGATTGCAGGAAGAAATTATGATTTTTGCGAAGAATGAATTGATATTTTTTAGTCTATCCCTTTTGCAACAGCTGAAAAATGGATTGTAACTAACATTATGGAAGGCAATGAGGTCATTATGCTTAACTACTTATTCATGTAGAGTGAAGGATCGACAAATGAAATTTACAATAGATAACTTACTGCAATGCCACAAAGATATTGTGCTCGAGAAAAGGCGAGGTAAAGTGTTTGAGAAACATGAATTCATGTTTAATGTAGTGGCCTTTAGTTAATTACGCTCAAATTAAAGATTACTTTTCTTTGTAAAATTTCAAAAATAGACAAGGGATGGAATCCCTTGTTTCCATTGCATAAGGGATGAGATCCCTCATGAAATGTTTAGTAAAATAAATGTTGTTGGTCTTTCTGTTCGAGGTTTCTAAGGTATATCGATGTTCAATTATGTGCTTGCTATATGGTTATCTTAATGATTATGTTAACTTGTATAACGTTGGAAATCACATCATTTAATGTGTTACTAATAAGCTCTCATTAATTGAACACTGTAATGATGCAAAGCTACAACAGAATGCACTTTGTTAACAAGTTGCACTGATAATTATTTCTTTTGAGATTTGCCTTATTTTTTCTAAGGTTACTTCACTCTATGATGTTGATTTTATCATTTGATGATTAGTTAAGTATGTGATAAATTATTCATGGGATGTTATATGTAGGTAAAACTTGATAGAAAAATTTAATACGGTGAATTTTGCATGAACTATACCGAGGGATGTTATAATCTATTGAGGGGGTGTGATTCTAATTAGAGAATTTAACAGATTGAGGTAGAGTTCAACTATGAGGGGTAAATTAGCATGGCAAAAATTAATTTTTGGAGACAAAATAATTTGAGCAATTACAGGATGAGGGTCCACATTGAGATAGAATTTGAAGAGATAGCCCAATTTAAATAGGGGAAAATTGGGCTACAACACTAGTCATTGTGTTTACATTTCCATAATATTTACATGAATTGCAATTCATAGTGACAATTAGAAGAGGGGTAACAAAAGGGTTTTCACAGCTAGTTTAGATACATTTAAATAGTTTTTTAGTTTCTTTCATTTGCATAAATATTTTTTTTAACATTTGTAAATAAGGAATGAAAATAGAAACAAGTAATCAATCAATTGATATCAGAGTTCATAGCTCGAGTGGATGGCCCGATTGATTGAATCTCCCTTGCTAGTCCACAAACCCCCTATCATGAGGCATGCGTTTTATCCTTTGGGTCAAGCTTTGAAGGTCAAGTTGAATGGTGTGTGGCTACAACCTGCTATGCGACCATTGCACTCGAAAAAAGAAAAATTGATAGCAGAGTTCACACGTGTGGGCTATATCTCCGAGTCTGCTTCAATCCATAAACATGCTTTGATTCTCCTTCAAATGAGGGTGTTTCCTTTACAAAAAAAATGGCTAAAGATTGACAACAAGCATACAAATTACTTTCTCTCCTTTACAAAGGAGCAATGAATCCACAAAGAAGCCTACAACTTGCTTCCTCTATTATTGAAGGGTTTGATGAATCCAAGCCAGTTCTTTCTTCTCAAAAAATTATTTAAGTAATTCTTCATTGAGAACCTACCGCATCATATCAAGGAGTATATATGTGAAAAGATCCCCTAAATTAGGAATTAGGCAACATTCAAGGGATTGGTTTAATGAAATATCTCAACCATGTCCATAAGAATATTAACTTTTCCATGAAGAACTCAACTCTCCATGAAACAACGAAACTATAATGCTACATGGTTTGTGCACCATTGCTACATTATTCTCACATATATATTTGTTTTCTATTACAAATAAAAATGACAAATGCAACAACACCTAAACTCAAAATTTCAATCCTGCGATTTTATCTTTTGAGCATTTTTTCCCAATCATCAATAAGACATAAATTTCATATATGAAGTCATCCTAACCTCTTTCAAACTACATATGAAGGCTCTTATAAGATCTTTATTGTATGAACACCATCGATGAAAATTGGAGTTACTTAAAATTGTCAAACGTGAAGATCCTCCTAGATCACACTCCGACACCTTGTCACTTCAGTTGTTGTATTTAATTTAACTATTTTCTAGGATGTTCATGTACTCATATCCTATGGTGAATGAAATCTCACACACAAGAATCTACATAGTACTCTTAAGAATGGTGTTGTGTTAGTCATGGCTTCATGACCTTTTAGTCAAGATCACACTTCTAGGTTCTAGAGGATTTATTTATAGAAAAACTCTACATGCCTCAAACATTCATATTTTGGGTCCATCTAAAGCAAATGTGCATTGGTGATAAATGCATGACATTTCAAAAGCATGATGTCGATAACCTTATCTTGAGTTGTTTCAATATAGGTTTCCTAATTTTTGGTTTGCACACCCTTATATGTTTTAGATAAATATTTTTTTGGTTTATGGCATCTATATTTTGATTTGTACTTTAGTCTTATTTCCCATAATTTTGTATGACCATGTTTTGCATAGATGCAAATTGGAAGCTATCTATGAATTAAGAAACCTAGGGTTTAAGGTCATGGGATCAATTGTGAGATAGAAAAAAATCTTGGCTAGCCTTGTTGCAGTGTTCTTTATCATCATCTCAAGGAGGGTGCACTTCACTATTGTTCTTATTACACCTTGGAATGAGTCCATCCCTTTGCACAATATTGAAGCCAACTTTGAAGAGTTTTTTTGTGTCTTTTTTTCACCCCAATTTAATAATTTATAGAGGGGTCTCAATAGCTTGAGAAATCAAGAGAGAGTTTTTAGTGGGTGCATACACTGCTATTCCACAAACTATATAAAAGCATGAATGTAGAGATAAAATGTCTTCCATATTGTTCTTCACCTCTCCTCTTAGCTCCAATTCTATACTTGATTTTTTTATACAATTAATCATTTTAAATCACTTTTCATTTTAATGCATATTCCAATGGTTTGAAGGTGTAAGTCTAACTCTATTTTTACTAACATATTGAAGGAAGTTTTCCTAAAAAAATCTTCACAACGAATAGATCATCACAAACTATTTCATTATTCCTTTTACAAAATTACATTAATGCATCTTTAGCTTAAAAAAACCCTCATTTATAGAAAAATAAACAAACAAACCTCTATCTTTCACAACATATATAGATCATCACAAACTTGACCTCAACTTATCATATATATTGATCTTATGAATGAATTTCAATTTTCCTTTCACAAATTTACATTAATGTATCTTTAATTAAGAAAAATCCTAATCTATAAAAGGTTGTGTGAGATTATGGTTTTTATTTTCCCAACATATAAAATCATCACAAACTTGAAGTCTCTTTTATGGATTTCATTGGGGGGAAGAAAACAATATTTTTCTATCTACACATTCACATTAATGCATTTTAGCTAGGAAAAACCAATTTGTTATTCGAGCGTTTAGAGATTTGAAGTGAGGCGCTTATAACTGCAATAGCATGTCAAACATCGACCCAAGGAATTTCCCACAAATTTTATAAGAAATTTTAAAGGAAACGACTTTTTTATTTTCGTATTTGAGTGGATTAGTTTGTTTCCTCTTAATGCCTTAAAAGTTCTAATTGGGTATAAATAAATTTGGATTTCTTTGCACTAACCTAGTGATTTTAGAGAAATGTTTATAAGAAAATAAGGTTTTTAAACTATAAAACTCAGTTTTGTGGTTGGTAAAACATAATTTATTCTATTTTTAAAATATATTTCTCGTAAAAAATTCATCATTAAAATCACCAAGATAGTTTTCATGTGTAATTATTAATGCCACGCTCTCTCATATATTTATATCAATATATGGGTTTTCCAAAAATAATTCAGGTGTATTATTAATTTTACATTATCTCTCATATTTATATTAATATA
>APFE030050347.1:85361-122944 GCA_000404065.3 Pinus taeda
TATATATATGCTGAAGCATCCATAAACCCAAATCCATTAACCATGGATTAGGACATAACCATAGTTCCCTTGACCGAATCTAAAAAATACCATGGACAGAAAACCATCATGCCCAAAACCATGTGCGAAATCCATGCAAAAAACCATAGGTATGTCCACCCACCTAATATAGGGTCCAAAAAAAAATTCTCGAGGCATCGTCGTGCAGGAGGACTACTTCCCCTTGCATACCCCTTGTGATGCAGGAGCATTGACTCAAAACTATCATTGTATTGTAGTAGACATAGGGGGTCTTTTGTTTTCAAGGAAGTTGGATTCCTATGTATGTAATTATTAATGTTTTGAGTGGTTAGAGTATAAATTAATTAGATAAGTGTGAGGATATTTGTAAATGCTCTCGAATGTAGGAGAACATGTGTGATTAATGATGATGAGAGAGTTGGAAATCAATTGTAACCCTTATAGGTCTCATGATTCTAGGAACTACAGAGGATTCTTAGGGATAACTGGAGTTAAAAGTGGACATAGAGGATATTCAGGAGTTAGCTCAATAGATTAAGGATCTGAACCATAATTAGTTCAATAGAGTCTTTTGTAAAAATGTAAGCCTAAAAGAGAGAGTTAGGTAGTAGTTAGAGAAGTAGTTAGTAAGCTAGTTAGTCAGATTGTAAGCCTATGGGCAACAGAAGAAAGGCCACTGATATAGAAGATCAGGCCAAGAAGGAATTCTCTGTGTAAATATTTGTTTATTAATACAAACAACTCAATTCTGAGTTTATGTGTGGGTATGGAGTAACTTAATCTGTGTGTGAACTAGAGGGTAGTTCTATGTAACAAAAGTTGCCTACGCAGAATCAGAGGTGAAATACAGAGAAGAGTACATAGTGGTGTATCGACTTTACATGCACTAATAGTATGGAAGGAAGTTTTAATGTTACAATGAAGGTGAAGGAAGCACTAAAGCATGAGTGGAGTTAAGTTCAAGATAAAGTTTCAATAGAACAACGAAAGACCAAAATCTCGAAGAAACCCACTGCCGTGGAGGAACATTGAAGGAAGGGCCTAAATGCAAGGTCGGCAGAAAAGGACGAGGACCGTAAGAGCATGTAAGATCAACTGATATAAATGGTGGAAAATACTAGAAGGAGTAAGAGAGAGTGGAAGTCCTTGAACCTGGTTGAAGTGTCCCAATAAACCTTGACCGTCGATCTTATTTCCAAACGCTGATGTCACAAGTAACTACGGGGGGTTCAGCCGGTTGTAACCTACATGCTAGTTGAAGGGCTGTAGATTGTAAGATTTAAAGGCCTTCGTTATCCAATGGATATCGGGTGTTAAAGAGATGAGAGGTTAAGTCTAATTGCATACCCAAAGTTGTATAGACCAAGGTTTATGAACCATATCGGCTCCATGAAGCGGGTAAGTGTCGCGCAAGTTCCCGATGCGGAATCCTTGAGGATTGTCGGATCAAATGGGTTTTGATCTATGGTGCAGGATCACCGAGCAACTCTGTTGATCAAAGAAAGTATCAACCGTCGGATTGAGGGTAAGATCAACGGTGGAGGATCATTGATAAAACCACATTGCAATATTTCAGTGGTGAGGAATTAACCTTGGGCTTTAAGGATGTGCGATATGTGAAGTCCGATGTGGTTGACAATTTGATTACATTGCAAATATTCCATGGTAATGTATCGAGCCCTAAGCAACTGTGATATGTGACATTAAGATGTGCGATGTTGAACGGGCCGAAAGGATTTACGATGTGCGATTTAAGAGCAGACTCGAGAAGGTATGGACGTGGTTATATGTTATTTGGAATCTAGGTTGTGTTAATCACATATTGGATGCGATAAAGAGTCATGTGTTAGTGTGATGCGAAGAATTGCGATAGTGATAAAGGGAAGCCTCGAGAAATGCGCAAAGGTGAGGAAACGCAGAAAAGGTAAGTCTGTGCATGTGTTATGTGGATTTCTATGATAAAAGGTTTATAATAGAAATAGCATTGATAGAAAGTTTTTATGGGTTGAGTCCAAATATAACCATAGTGTAAGAGTGGGGGTTGGTTATATATGTGCGGTGCATTAAAGCTTAATGAAATTGGATATATGTGTGGCATAAGGATTAATAAAGGTCTATGAGGGTAATTAAGTCCCAATAGAAAGGGTTGAATGAAGCGTTAGACTGTGGTTAATTAATAAATCATTCTGCAGAGATCTAATAAGGGGGGCCTTAAATCTAAGTAATGAAGGTTCAGACCCGACAGAGAGATTGAAATTCCTAGGGCAAATAATTTTATGCATTTTATATGCATACTATGGGTATATGCAGGTTTTCCCTACGTCACCTTGTGACCCCCTGGAATTGCCCCACACGTGGGGTAGTCGTGGAAAGAATATAAAAAAACTCAACATTCTACCACTTATTGTTTTATTTCCATGGGGGGCCACAAGAGAGCTTAGTCATTGATCTAGCCCTACAATGCCTATTGTTTCTTTACACCAATATAATTTCTCAGTGCTCATAGACTTTTTCAATGCATCTGCAGTATTATTCAAAGTGTCCACCTTTAAGAGCAACACCTTTTATTCCTCAACCATACCCCTCACAAAGTGATACTAAACATCAATGTGCTTTGTATTTGAATAATAAGTAGGGTTCTTTGCTAAGAAAATTGCAGTTTGGTTTTCATAGTCTATCCTTATAGCTCATTGTACCAACCCCATACTTGAACACAATCTCTACAACCTAATTGCTTCCTTGCTTGCAAGAGTGTCTTCCATATATTTTGCCTCTATAGTTGAAAGTGCCACTACAGACTGTCTCTTACTCATCCAACTGGGTGCACCGCCAAATAGATTAAAAACATACCCACTTTTAGATCTTCTCTAATCCATATCTCCAGCCCAATCTGCATCAATAAAGCCATGAATGTCCAAAACTCTATCCAATACTGGTCTTCCTTGGTAGCACAAACCATAATCTCTAGTGCCACACAAATACCTCAAAACCTACTTCACTACTGCCCAATGCTCCTTCCCTGGTTTTGACATAAACCTACTCAATACTCCCACTGCATGTGTAATGTATGGTCTAGTACAAATGGTTGCATACATCAGGCTACCCACTACACTTGCATATGGAAAATAGGACATGTCCTCTTCCTCTTCTTGTGTCTTAAGACACTGTTCAACAGATAACTTTACACCTACAGGAATAGGAACCTTCACTAGTTTACTATCCTGTATATTACACCTCTACAGTGTTGTATCGACATACTTCCTCTAGTTTAACCAGAGTTTCATCTTTGCCCAATCTCATTTAATTTCCATGCCCAAAATATAGTTTGCAACACCAAGATATTTCATGTCGACTTTGGAGGACAATTGGGTCTTCAAATCTTGGACAACTTCTTTGCCATTTCCAACCAGCAACATATCATCCACATACAAGACCAGATAAACAACACGGTCATCAATTAATTTAAAATACACAAAGTGATCTTCTTTGCTTCCGGTGAAGCCAAGTCCTAGTATAAATGTATTAAATTTCTAATACCACATCCTTGGTGACTATTTTAACCCATACATAGACTTTTTTAACTTGCATACAAGTTTTTTCTTACCCTTCACCGCAAAGACATCAGGTTGCTTCATGTAGATATCTTCTTCCAGATACCCATGAAGAAATGTTGTCTTCACATCCATCTACTATACCTTAAAATCAAAAGTAGTAGCAAAAAATAAAAGTAATATAATAGAAGCTACCTTGGCAACAAGAGAAAAATATCATCAAAACCAACTCCCGGCACCTGGGAATAACCTTTTGCTACCAATTGAGATTTGTGTTTCTCCACCTTTCCTTCTACATTCAACTCCACTAGATCCCAAGCCTCATTTTTGTGCAAATATTCCATTTCATCAACCATGGCCTCTTTTTCGAGTTTTCCATCCTCTGAATCTACTGCTTCTCTCATAGTTCTGGGATCATCATCAATAATAGTTAAAGAAAAATTTGATCAGAAAGAAGATCGACTATACCTTTCTGGCTGCCTTCTTTCTCGAATTGATCTTCTCACAGTTGGAGTTTGTGGCTCTTCATCTTCTAATTCCTATTTTGTTGTAGAGTCTAATTCTTTCTCCTTTATCTCAAACTTTATCTTCTTAGGTTCCTTTGGTAGGACTTCATGTTTAATAACATCTTTCACCTCTCTAAACACCACATTTCAACTGTACACAACCTTCCTTGTTTATGGTTTTCAAAGCTTATAACCTTTTAAACCATCCTTATACCTAATAAATATGCACCTTTCAGATTTACTATCCAACTTTGTTCTTTTCTCCTTTGGAACATGTACATATTCATCACATCCAAATACTCTCATATGTGAAAGAGAAGGTTTCTTACTAGTCCATACCTCTTTTGGAGTCTTATCTTCCAACATTGATGAAGGTGATTAGTTGACCAGGTAACATGCAGTCTCCACTGCCTCTGCCTAGAATTCTTGTCCTAACCCAACACCACTGAGCATGCTTCTTTCCCTTTCCATTAACGTCTTGTTCATTCTTTCTGCAACTCCATTCTGCTGAGGTGTGTATGGAGTAGTCTTCTACCGTTCTATACCTCATTTCTTACATAACTCTTCAAATTTCTTCTTGCAAAACTCTCCACCATTTTCTGTCCTCAACACCTTTATCTTCTTCTCTATTTGGTTTTCCACCAGAGCCCTAAATTCTTTAAACTTGTCAAAGACTTCAGATTTCTTCCTGAGGAAATATATCCATGTATTCCTTTAGAAGTCATCTATAAATGATACATAGTACATAGAATTTCCTAGTGATGGAACTAACACAGGTCCAAAAACATCACTGTCCACAAGCTCTAATATATGTTTCACCCTCTTACCGCCAAAGGGGAAACTCACCTGATTCTACTTCCCATATACACAATTTTCACAATAATCAAAACCCAGAGATCAATTAGACATATCTTCTACCATACCATTACCATGAAGTATTCGAAGGCCCTTCTCTCCAATATGTCCAAGCCTTTGATGCCATAGCATGGTCTTTTCTCCAGACACCACTAGATTTTCTACTTCGCTTTCATGAACCATGGAACCATTGCACTCATCAATAATAGTGCTACCTTGAATCTTGTACAGTGTTCCAATCTAAAATACCCACTTCAATATCAGTGCTCCCCGAACCATCTTGTAGGTATCTTTCTCGAACACTATTTTTACACCTGCATCATCCAACTTGCTAATAGAAATTATATTTTTGGCCAATACAAGAATTTGTAGAACACTCGAAATTGTTCTAATCCTTCCACCTTACAACTTCAACTTGAATTTTCCATGACCAATGATTCTAGTCTTCCTGTCATCCCCTAAGAAGACATAACCACCACCATATTTCTCATACTCATAGAACCACTCCTTATTGGAAGTGAAGTGAAAGGATGCACCTAAGTCAATAAACCATGCCTCATGATCTACATGTGTACTTGAAGAAGAAGAGAAGTACACATCCCCACCTTCATCTGAGTTGGTTTTGCCTCTGCAGAAGGAGCGTCATCAGATACCTTTCCTTTCTCAGGAGATTTAGATTTACAGTCCCTTTTGAAGTTCCCTTCCTTTCTACATTTCCAGCACACCTTTACAGGTTTTCTTGGAGATTTAGATCTCCCTCTAAATTTATATCTCCCACTCAAGGAATTATTTTGTTTCTGTTCTAGGACCTTCCTCATATAGACAAGGCATCACCATTTTGTCCCTTTGTATTTTCCCCTCTCATCTCCACCGACAGCAAGGATGAGACTATTTCATCAGATTCCATGGAAGTTGCATTGCTACCTATTGCAACAACCAAACTATCCCACGAATCTGGTAGAGAACACAACAAACTGATGCACTTATCTTCATCTAAAATTTTAATATCGATAGATAATAACTAACTTACCACATTATTAAATTCATTTAGATAATCTGTCACTGAGTCTCCATCTTTCATCGTTAAGTTATACAACTTTTTCCATAGGAACAGTTTATTCACCAGAGACTTAGATTGGTACAAAGTACCTAACTTGTCCCACAAAGCCTTCGTTGAAGCTTTTCCTGATACATTCAACAATAATGAATCTAAGACACACAATCATATTGTGCTCTTTTCCTTCTGATCCAACTTTTCCCAGTCTTCAACTGACAATGATGTTGGTATAGTACCCGGATCTACCATGAACCACTGATCTTTATCCACCAACAGATCCTCCATCTTGAGTTTCCACAACTCAAAACTCTGACCATTAAATTTTTCAATCTCTATATTTACATTACGAACCATATTATTTCACCACAGGAATTGATCCCATAGATCTCCCATTGAAGAGGGTCTACCACAGGTCGGAGAAAAAAACCCCTTAGCAGCAAAGGCATCCCCTTGAAGCCAAAACAACTCTGATACCAAATGTAGGTTTTAACCCTGTACAAAAATTACCTGCATACAAATTCTAAAAATAGAAAATAAACAATGGTGATAGCATAAAACATAAAACAAATATACATAGAGATTTTCCCTAGGATCCCAAAACCAAGACTACTAGATTGATTTTTCATTATATTCCTTTCAATGTTACACTACATATATATACATGTTGAAGCATCCATAAACCCAAATCCATTAACCCTGGATTATAACATAACCATAGTTCGCTTGACTGGATCTACAAAATACCATGAACAGAAAACCATCATGCCCAAAACCATGTGCGAAATCCATGCACAAAACCATAGGTAGGTCTGCTCACCTAATATAGGGTCCAAAAAAATTTCACAAGGCACTACCCTAGACCCTATTCAAGGGGGCTACCGATCCCCTCCTTACCCCCCAACAGGGGGGGAAACTGCACCCCTTGTGACCCCCCAACAACACCCAACGCTAGTTGGGTTCCCCTAGAAAAAATATTGTACATGTGTCATTTTTATTAATGCATGTTTGTAAATGTTGTTCTAAATTATGAGTTAAATTTCGCAGAGTAGTAGAGTATAATTGTGTCTCTTGATTTTAGATTAAAATTCTTGAGTAGTTTCAATTCTATCACCATATTTCTACATGGTATCATAGTAGGATTCGCATTAGAACACAAATTTTGAATTCATTCTTCAGGAGGTTCAAGTTTGTAGCTTTAGTGTAGTAGGATCTCTTAAGAGGTGGGAAGATGATCTTCAACGTGCTGAGATTAGAGTATGCATTGGAATTTAGCTCAAATTTCATTACATGGAAGGGTCGCATGGAGGCGATGCTTGATGTCAATGGATTGATGGAATATGTCAAGACAAACATTGCAAAACTAGGATCAGTCGATGCCCAAAACCTAGCCCAATGGAAGAAATATGTAGCCAAGGGAAGGATAATAATATTGGAGGGAGAGTGAGACCACATTGTCTCAAATATCCATAAGAAAAAAACTTCTTTCACAATGTGGAAAGCACTGACAGAGCTACTCGAGAATAGAAGGGATCATAGAAACTAGTATTCAAATACAAACTTCAAAATATCAAGATGTAGAAGAATGACATTATTATGCAGTATCTCACCAGATTTACACAAGTTCGGGATGAACTTGGAGGGGTTGGTGTGACTATTGCAGAAGATGACTTGGTGAGCTTAGTTCTTCTAGGCCTTCCCAAAAGCTGGCATAACTACCATGAATTAGTGAATGGAAGGGAAAATTTACCGAAGTGGGAAAGGTTATGGCTTGATTTGGTTCAAGAAGAGTTCAAGAGAAATAATCGAGATGGAACTTCATCCAAAGCAAAGGATGAAGAAAATTTTGCATTGGTTGGAAAGGGAAAGAAGGGTAAAGGAAGGAAATATCAAACTAAACCAAATCTATCCAAGGAGGTAAGAAGAAATACTTGTCCAAAATAAAATGCTTCAATTGTCATGAATTTGGGCAATATGCTACAAAGTGTCCACACAAAACGTCTGGCAAGAGGAACTTAGGAGGAGCAACATGTGAAGAATTGGTTTCACAGTTTGAGCTAGACTTCACCCTTATTGAATGCATGGCCAACATCGTGATAGGGATTGTGTGGTACTTGGATTCAGGTGCCTTGCTCAACATGACAAGGTGTAGAGAGTTTTTCAGTGACCTAGAGGAGAAATATATCTAGACTCATATTGATCTTGTGGATGATGGAAGGTACAACACTACCGGGATTGGTATAGTAACATTTAAGAGGAAGTGGAGACCCCTCTTTTCCTCAAGGATTTCATGTTTGTTCCAAGGATAAAGAAGGATATCATGTTTGTAGCAGTTTTGGAAGACCATGGTTATGATGTGATCTTCAATAAAGGGAAAGCATTCCTGAGACACATATCCATTTGATAGGTGAAGCATATTAGGCTCATGTGAAGAACATGTATAAAATTGACATGGAATATTGTGTTGCATTAAACATTAAGGTAGATAAGGTGTAGAGTAGTGATGTCAATGAACTTTGGAACAAGAGATTGGACCATTTTCATCATGGCGCCTTGCATATTATGCAACAAATAACCATTGGCCTCCCTAAAGGATCACTTGAGCAACAAGATGTTAGCAAAGGTTGTACCTTGGGGAAGTACGTAAAATACACATTCCATGATCGAGATAGCGAAGCACATGAAATATTGGAAGGAGTCCACTCTAATGTTTGTGGACCTTTCTTGATAGCCTCCACTACCAGACATAAGTACTATGTTATTTTTATTGATGATTTCTCAAGAAAGTGCTAGATCTTCTTCATGTAGAAGAAGGATGATACATTCTCCAATTTTGTAGAATTCGAGGCACTAATTGAGAAAGAGACCAGTAAGAATGTGAAGGCTCTCGGGAGTGACAATGGAGGTGAGTATGTTTCAAATGACTTCAAGGATTTATGTGTGAAAAAAGGCATTTGAAGAGAGCTAAAATCACCCGACAACCTGGAAAAGAATGGAGTAGTTAAGAGAAAGAACCAAAACATTGTTGGAGTTGCGAGAGTTATGCTACATGACCAAGGTTTGCCACATCATTTGTGGGGAGAGGCATGTAACACAGCTGTCCACTTGTAGAATCAGAGTCCTCATCATATTCTTGGTATGATTACAGTGGAGGAGGCTTTCATAGGGAGTCGACAACAGAGTTGAGAATTTTTTTGGGTTATATTGAAACTCCACACAATTACTAGGTGTACTTAGCTCCCCTCAGAATGACATTTGTGTGAAGGGATGAAAATTTTGATGAGGATAAAGCGATGTGGTGCTCTCTTGAGAGGGAGCTTCAGATCCCACCAAAAGAGGATATTTTAGCTCCAAAGGAGGAGCCTCATAAAGTTATGGAGAAATCACAAATGGAGGATTAGGGAGGAGGCAGAGTGGAGACATACACTCAAGCAAAACCATCGAGAGAAGGAAGAAAAGAACTAGGGAAGCTGATAGATTGACATATGATGTGAGGGAGAATGTGGGAGATCCTTCAAATTTGCACATGCAAAGGAGATCACCTGAGAGGTACACTGGCTACATGGATATAATGATTGAGCTTGTATATATTGAATCATACTATTTTGAGGAAGAAGTTTAGCAACCAATTTGGGTTGATTAAATAGTGGAAGAATATGAATCCATCATGAAGAACAGTGTTTGGGAAGTGGTCCAAAGACCAACAGAAAAATCAGTTGTGGGTTCAATATGGATCATCAAGGTTAAGCATGCAATAGACGAAAGAGTAAAGAAGTATAAGGCAAGATTTATGGCCAAAGGATTCTCTCAAGTTGAGGGAGTTGACTATGAGGAAACCTTTGCCCCTGTAGTAAGGTATTCATTGGTTAGATCAATTCTTGTACTAGTTTCACATATGGGGTGGAAGACCCACCAGATGGATGTAAAAACAACATTTATCAATGGTGTTATTGAGGATGAGGTGTACATTGAGTAACCGTAAGGTTTTGAGACATTTGATTCGGAGTCTCATGTGTGCAGACTCAAGAGAGCATTGTACGATCTCAAACTATCTCCTCGAGCTTGGTACACTAGGATTGACAATTATCTCACTGGATTGGGATTCACCAAAAGTGAAGTAGATGAGAAACTATATCATATTTTTGTAGAAAGTAAATTTCTTATCATTGTTTGATATGCCTGATGATTTAATATTGATAGGTGATGAGTAGTTACATTCTCTTGCAAGGGAATTTGAGATGAAAGACATGGGTCTCATGAACTACTTCCTCGGGGTCAAAGTATGGCAAGATGATGACGAATTGTTTGTGTCTCAAGGCAAGTATGCCAACGAGATATTGCAAATATTTCACATGGAGACACCCCTAGTGAACAACTAGAGGAAGGAGAATGCCATTTCAGGTGAAGAGATTGATGCTATAATTTACCGATGGCTAGTGGGTTCACTAATGTATCTTGTGAACACACGACCAGATATGTGTTATGCATTCAACCAATTGAGCCAAGCTATGGTTAGGCCAACCAAATTGTATTGGAAGGAAGTGAAGCATGTTTTACGACACCTTAGAGGCACTACCCAGTATGGATTATGGTATAAAAAAATAGAGGGAGTGAAGCTATGTGGATTCACAGATGCAGATTGGGCTTCGAATCTATCTAAGTGGAAGAGTACATGAGGTGGAATTTTTAGTGTGGGCCCACAATGGTTTCCTTGTATAGTTGGACGAAAATACTTGTGGCACTCAGAACGATAGAAGAAAAATACATGGTTGCAAGTCAAGGAACATGTGAGGTGATTTGGAAGAGAAAGATACTTGTGGGACTGTTTAGTTAGATAATGGATCCAAATATGATCTATTATGATAATCATAGTTGCATTAATCTCTCTAAGAATCCGTTATTTCACGATCAATCCAAGCATATAGATATCTCATATCACCATTTACAGGATTGTGTGCAGAGGCAAATAATGTTGTTGCAATACATTTCGACATAGGAACAAGATGTTGACACCTTGACAAAGGATTTGTCAAGAGAGAAGTTCGAATTCCACAGGTCAAAGATAGGGGTGGTTGAAAATCCTTTTCTTGCTAAGAGGGAGTGTTGAGAAGTGTAGAAAGAAAGTCTCAATTTCAATTTACCTTTGTCAAATTGAGAAAAATCGATTTTCCAAATCAACAAACAACTTGGAGGTAGTTAACTGAGGTGACGTGGCTCTTTTCACTCAATTAGCACAATAAATTCGAGTTAGAAAGTTTGGAGTTCAGTTAAGCATGTGTGATTGCTAATTTGTAGCAATCAAGGTTATTTTTTTCTATTTTTTTTCATTTAAACTAATTCTAATAGTTAATGGAACTAGTGGAAGGTTAGTTGTGTAGTGGGATAACAATCTAACTCATTTATCATCCAGTTAATTGATCAGTTAGCTCAAAATAACTAGTGCATGCAGAGAATTCGAGTTCCCCAGTTGTGGTGGAGATTCCAAGGAGTGTAACAAGCAATGTTAAACTAGTTTGAGTGTATAGGTGTTGCATGTAGTTAGATGATCAATCCTTGGAAATTGTGAAATTAATTGGAGAAAAATTCCTAAAAAATAGGGACTAATTCCTTAGGATTTGTGCAAGGAAATAAGGGCTCAAGTAAAGGTAGAAATTGACTAAGTCTGGGTCAGAGCTTCTCATTTGTGCAAACAAATAGTTTATTCACTTACAAGTTCCACTCATAGTGAACAAGCAATTGTAATACATTCTCTATTCATTCGATTAATGCAAAGAGGCTTGAGGGGTTTTCCCTAGTTGGGTTCCCCTAGAAAAATATTGTGCATGTGTGGCTTTTCTTATTGCATATTTGTGAATGTTGTTCTAAATTGTGAATTAAATTCCTTAGAGGAGTAGAGTAGAATTGTGTCTCTTTATTTTAGATTAAACTTCTTGAGCCGTTGCAATTCTATCACCATATTTCTACAAAACAAGTACATGTAATGCAAATTTTATATACTACAATTTGCCCTTTTTTGTGAATTAAATTATGTTTTGCTTCATAATGTTATACGTATGTCAAACTTTCATTTCAATGTCGTCAACCTTGAAACTATGGAGTGGTTTTTCCTTATAGCAATTGGTATGGAAACTTATGTTTAGCTCTATAATTGATCCAGTCTTTCGACTGTGAAATATTTTTCCAGTTTTGTTACAATATTCATTCGAATTCCCTTTTTTCTCTCAAGTATTACTGGAATAGTAATTTTAGGTAATAGTTTTTTTTAAGTTTGAGAGCTTCACTCTTGAAGGGTTTTTCTAGTTCAACCATAGTCAACATACTCCATTAAATAGTTACTTCTTTTGTTATAATGTTTCACTGTTTCAATTTTTTTAATACTTAAAAGAAAGGTCTTGGAATCCATTTCATTATGGGTCTAAAACCCTTGAGGAAAATTGTATTCCTTTTATGATTGAAAAAAAATATTTACCTTTGGATATGATTCTCATTTTAAGTAATTTTTGTGTTAAATACCAATGTTTATGCATTGACAAGATGAAATTATCAAGCACATAACTATCCAAATAATAATTCTCATCATTTTGTTCTAGCTCTGAGGGTTTTTGTTTCTTGATAAAGTAAATATATTGGACTAGAACACTCACTGGCTGCTATTTCTTACCGGTTGGGCCTAGAAATTAAACTGGTTTAGTAAAGAACATATTCCGTGCTTAGTTAAATTAGCACAAATTACCATTTTTATTACACCACTGCCAGTTTTATAACTTAGTTTATTATTTAACAGTATACAATCTGAAACAAGAATTTTCCCTTTTACTTTATTTTCACTCTTTTTGTTGTTGTTATTACTAGTACTACATGGGAAGTGAGACCTGATTACCCTTTAGTTCCTGCAAATCACCGTTCCATAATACTTAGGTATACATATGTAAATAATAAGGATTATTTTCAAATAGTGGCCATGGCCTGTAGATTTGGAAACTAACCAGGTTCAATAATAAGCCATAACAACATTATTGCATAGAGTAATTATTCTTTATTCTATATATGTATACCTTTATAGTCATTCCTTCACAACACAATTCCCTTTATAATCATTTACACTAAAACTTATAACAGGGAATTTGATGTAGGAGCATCTGGCTGACAGGGCAAAGACAAAATTGAGGGTGATATGGTTTCTGAAGAGGACAGAGAAATTATTTCACTAAGTGGATAGCATACTTGTTTTTTTTTTATTTATTACTTTTATTTTATTAAGTTGCCTAAGATTAATGTAATAAATTGTAATTAGGAGCAGTGGTAATTAGTTAGAGTTATTGCTTCCAGTCAGTTAATTTACTGTTGTAAAAGCATGAAAAAAAAATGTACTAGACAACCATGCAAAGTTCCGTATGAGGAATAAATGATGTAACCAATTGAACAAACTAACAGCAGTTAGGACAGTTTGTAAACAGTGCTATTAAAAAGAGAGACAAAGCACAATAGAGAGGTTTGACTGAAGAAGAAATACAGAGAGGAAAAATATAATTTTTTTGTGCACATACATCCCTACAACGTCCTAAATAACTGTGTAATAATTTGTATTAAATTACTATGTGAAGATTGTTAATGCATTGCTACAGGTTCTAAATTAAGAGGAGAGTTAATCGATTTTGGAGGAGAAGTAACAATGCCCAGCTACAGGCAACTCAAACAAGATAACTAGATATAAAACAAAGAAATCATTTATGTAATTACACTATACGAAGTTAGAAATTGCAAGTCCATTTGAGCGAACGACCACTGTAAAACACCAGGTATGTGAACTTACAAATATAACCCAAATCAATTCCAGCGTTGAATTCATAGAACTACAAATACAGGCATCAAAATTTATTGTTCATTTACATTCTGTTCAAAGCAAAGGAATGAACCTAGTTCACAGACATGGGAAACATAATAATTACAAACAAAAGCCAAACCCCATAAGTCCCCAACTCATTCCTATAACCCGACGACGGTGCTTCACGACTAAAGAACCAAATACAGACATCGGTTCAAGGCCAGCAAAAATATCAACCCCATAAGTCATAATACTAAGGTCAATCAAACCACAAACGAATAGAACGAAACTACTCGGATTTCATTCAGGATAGCTGAGTGTCCAAGCACCGAAACCCTCGGGTGACTCTACCTGTAAGGGAAACAACAAGATGAGATTAGTCACTGTGAAACAGAATACAAGGGAACTAGAAATTGAAGGAACAATAAAATATAGAGAATTAACTTACCTGACAGATAAGCCGTGACCGCAACCATACCTTTGAATTGTCTTCCTGCTCACGAGGAGCCGAAGACATTAGATCCAGGTAGAGAAAGAGTATAAGTATCCAGCATATAACAGGGAACTTACTAGGTAAGTTGGCAGAGGAACAGACGGAAATCGCTACCATAATTCCGTCGAGTTTGTGGAGGAATTGAACCAGTGCTGGAGAACGTGACCAAGAACCATATTACCATCAACCAACTGTGATAATCGTGAAAACACAGGAAAAAAATCGAGAAAAGGACGCATAGAGGTAGAGACCCACTCAAAGAGACACCAAACACACAGTAACAGTCGACATACAAGCAGAAGACCCGAAGAAAAACAAACCTTACCAGGGTTTCATCAATTTGCCAGGTGAATGGAAAACTCCCAAGTCAAGTCCCGAATCAGTGAAGCAAGACCGTAAGAATGAAACCCACATTCAAGTCGTGAAGACCCCCGAGAGCATACAGCTTGAATAACCCAGAAAACAAAACCAAAAACAGACCAAAGGAAACCGCATTGAAGCGAGAAGGCCACCAAGAGCACGCAGCTCAGAGAACCAGGCAGACAAGCCTCAAACCAAAACAAACAAATCCACAGTGAAGCTGCAAGAGGTTGCCATGAGTTCACAGAGCAAATGACTGAGAGAAACAATGAATAACCAAATGAGCGCGAGAGTGGTGAAACCCTATACCAAGGCGGGTTCTTAGAATTCCGAGGAGGGACAGATGTCCACCAAACACATAACCAACGTACAATCACCGTAACCCTTTTCAATTCAATGCATATTGAAATCAATTGACATATATCCAAAATCTTTTGATTAATATTATTAATTGTTGGTACACCATCAAGTGGAGCGCATTGATGGCAGGACCACGTGGGCTAGACCCATCAAGTGGTATCAGAGTAAGAAATTGAAGAAAAAAAGAGGGAGATGGACGTTCAAAGATGAGGACATGGAAGAGGTGTGCGTAGAGTAGCAGACGAGGGCTTGAGGGAAGAGTTGAGAGTCCTTACTGCTCGCTTAGAAGTAGTGGAGGCAGGAAGGAGAAGAGACCCAGAACTTGGGGATGATAGTGAAGAAGAGGCAGTAACTGCTACGGACAGATCAGAGGAAGAAGTCCCGGAGTTAAGACTGTTGAGATCGGTACTGTTAGCTAGCAGCAAACCCAAACCTGAGATCCCTAACTATGATGGCATTCTATCCGCAGATGTTCTGCTGGATTGGGTAAGTGAGTTAGGTAAGTATTTTGAAAACTAAGAGATCAGTGAGGACAAAAGAGTTAGATTTGCTGCAATAAAGTTAAAAGGACATGCTACTTTATGGTGGGATAGTGTCCAAGCGAATAGGAAGAGGATGAACAAGCTACTGATAAGGAAGTGGCCAAGGATGGTGGAAAAACTGAAGGGTAGATTTTGCCTAAGGACTATCAGGTCGAACTTTGTCGACGAGTGCAGAATTTAAGGCAAAAAGGTATGACCGTAAAGGAATACACAAAGGAGTTTTATCGTGTAAACTTGTGGGTTGGTTATACTGATGATACTCTAGAGAAGACAGCAAGATACGTGAATGGCTTGAGGCTGGAAATACTAGATGAGAGCAGTATTCTCTCTCCACGAAATATCGAGGAAGCCTTTCAAAGTGTTGTAAAGGCTGAAGAAAAAATTAACAGGAAATAGAATAATAGGAGAGGACGAGGAAATGGTAGAGGAGGAGGATAGTCCTACGACAGAGGGAGAGCTGCCACTAACAGCGAAGAAGGCAGCAACTCCAAAGCTTCAAGGATAGCAGAGAAGGGAGATAGCACCAAAGGAGGTCGGCTATATCAGCGGGGAAGAGGGACTAATGTCCAGTGCTACAGGTTCCATAAGTGGGGGCATAGATCCTTCGAATGCTCAGAAGCCGAGCATGCTGGCCAGAGGGGAGCATTTGTTGCGCTGCCTGAGGAAGCTGAAGCACAGCCCCGGGAGGTAGAAAATGTGCTAGAAATAGGAGAGGCTTTAGTTTTAAACAAAGTTTTGTTGAAGCCAGCGAAGGAGATGGCTAAACAGACCCAACGGAAGGCACTGTTCCGAACAGTTTGCAAATCACATGGGAAGTGTTGTAAATTGATCATAGACATCGGAAGTATATATAATTTAGTTGCCACCGAGATGGTGGAAAAGCTGGGATTGAAGCGACTTAAGCATCCCACACCTTACAAGGTGTCATGGCTACAGAAAGGCCACCAACTATTAGTTGATGAACAATGCGAGGTTGAATTTCACATTGGCAAATACCAGGACAAGGTTGTTTGCGATATTATGCCAATGGACGTATGCCATATACTGCTAGGGAGACCGTGGCAGTATGATTGGAACTTGATGCACGATGGGAAGACGAATTGTTACAAATTTGTGAAAGAAAGAGTCAAACATACACTTGTACCAATCAAAGAGGAGGATGCAACATAATCAAGTTGAACAAAAGCATTGTTAATAGGAGGAAAATAGTTTGTTAAGTAGATTGAGGAAAACGAGGTGAATTATGCAATTGTAAGGAGGACAAAAACAGTGTTGTTGAACACAGAAAAGTCAGAATTGCCTACAGAGATTCAAGAGTTGTTAGAAGAATTTAAGGACATTGTAGTCGACGATATACTAGATAAGTTGCCTCCCAAGAGGAGCATTAACCATCATATCGATTTCATACCTGGAGCAAGCCTACCAAACAAGGCAGCATATAGAATGAGCCCGAAAGATAATGAAGAGACTTGTAAACAGGTGCAAGAGTTGCTGGATAAGGGACTGGTCAGAGAAAGTTTGAGCCCTTGTGTGGTACCAACAATACTCGCACCCAAGAAGGTTGGAGAATGGCAGATGTGTACGGATTCACGAGCTATCAATAAAATCACTATTCGGTACAGATTTCCCCTACCTAGAATGGATGAAATGATGGATTGTCTTAGCGGGGCAGCTTACTTCACGAAGATTGATCTGAAGAGTGGATATCATCAGATCAAGATTAGAGAAGGAGATGAGTAGAAGACAGCTTTCAAGACAATGAAGGGTTGTACGAATGGCTAGTCATGCCATTTGGATTGAGCAACACTCCTAGTACTTTTGAGAGATTGATGAATGAGATGTTAAAAGAATTTATTGGCAAGTTTGTGATAGTTTATCTTGACGATATTTTCATTTTCAGTAGAACGAAAGGAGAACACCTACAACATGTTCGAAGGGTGCCAGAGAAGTTACAGTAGAACAAACTGCTGATAAACTTAAAGAAATGTACTTTCCTGCAGAAGGAACTAGTCTATTTGGGGTTTGTAATTGCGGAAAATGAATTGAAGATGGACCTAGAAAAGATTGCGGCAACCATAAATTGGCCGTCACCAAAAAGCTTATTTGAGGTACGTAGTTTTCACGGACTAGCAAGTTTTTATCGTAAATTTATTAGGAACTTCAGTGAAATCTGTGCGCCGATGCTAGACACCATCAAAAAGGCCAGTCAGCCTTTTTGTTGGACTAGAGCAGCAAAGGACAGCTTTCAGCTTTTGAAGTGGAAGATTACAGAGAGGCCAATCTGGAGGCTGCCCGACTTTAACAAACTTTTTCAGGTTCGATGTGATGCAAGTGGGACAGCTATTGGCGTTGTGCTGAGTCAGGAAGATAGACCGGTGGCATTATTTAGTGAGAAATTAAATGAAAGCAGGAAGAAATACTCCTCGTATGACAAGGAATTTTATGTCGTCGTCCAAGCTTTAAAGCATTGGAGACACTACCTGTTGGGCAACGAGTTTGTATTATTTTCTGATAATTCAGCATTACAATATGTAATGCAACAATACAAATTAAACCATAAGCATGCCAAATGGGTAGAATACTTGCAGAGTTTCACTTTCATGTTAAAACACATTAGTGTGCAAGCCAATAAAGTGGCAGATGCCTTGAGCAGAAGAGCTTTGCTCTTACAGGAAAGTAGAATACAGGTGATGGGATTCGAACATCTAAAGGATTCGTACCAGATTGACACAGACTTCAAAGAAGCCTTTGAAGCCTGCCAAAACCCCGTGTTGAGGAATACAAGTCCATGGTTGGACTACAATTTGCAGGAAGGACTATTGTTCAGAGGTGGACAGTTATGTATCCCGGACTGTTCGATAAGGGAAAATATTGTACGGGAGAAACATAGTGGTGGTCTAGCCAGTCATTTTGGCATAGACAAAACTTTGGAGCAGCTCAGACACTTTTATTACTGGCCTAGAATGCGCAGGGATGTACAACGCTATGTGAACAGGTGTAAAGTCTGCCAACTAGCGAAAGGACACAGTCAGAATACTGGACTTTACACGCCACTACCTGTTCCGAGCAGGTCATGGGACTCAGTCAGCATTGACTTTGTCTTGGGACTGCCTAGAACGCAGCGGGGGTATGACTCAGTGATGGTGGTGGTAGATAGATTTTCAAAAATGGCTCATTTTATTCCTTGCCAGAAAACTAGTGATGCCACGTATGTAGATCACCTGTTTTACACAGAGGTTGTTAGATTACATGGCCTACCCAATTTTATCATTTCTGACAGGGATTAAAATTCACAGGACAAAATTTGGCGCACCCTATGGAAAAAGTTGGGCACGCAATTGAATTTCAGCTCTGCGTATCATCCACAGACTGATGGACAAATGGAAGTGGTGAACAGGAGTTTGGGAAATTTATTACGGAGTTTGACTGGGGAAAATTCACGGTTATGGGATCATGCTCTCACTCAGGCGGAATTTGCTTACAACGATTCACCCAATCGTAGCACCGGACATAGCCCATTCCAAATCTTGTATGACATGCATCCTTGAGGAATACATGAACTGCGAGATTTGGGAAAATTGGAGTGGAGAAGCGCAGATGGAGAAGATTTTGCCGAAGCAATGAGAGAACTACATGAACACGTATTATTAAAATTGCAGGACAACGTACAGAAATATAAGCAACAAGCAAATTCAAGGCGAAGAGAAGTACAATTTAATGTTGGAGATGAGGTCCTCACGCACTTGCGCAAGGAACGATTTCCTAAGGGTGCATATAATAAATTAAAATTAAAAAAAATTGGTCCCTGCAAGATCTTGCGTAAATTTTCAGCCAACGCCTACGAAATTCAGTTGTCACCTGATATAGGCATATCACCTATTTTCAATGTGGCAGATCTATTCCCATATACTTCCCAAGCAGAGGAAGACAATGTGGTATGGCCAGAACGGGTCGCCCAAGTTGGAGACAGTTCTTAGATGAGGCATATGCCTTCGACTCTATCCCATGAGATTGAAGGGATTCTCAGTACCCAGGTAGCCAAGAAGACACGTAGGAAGGAATATCTATGATATCTCATCAAGTGGAGAGAACGTCCAATGGAGGACAGCTCGTGGCTCGATGCAGCATTGGTACGGAAGGCTGGCTATTCGGTGGAGGAGCTCATGGAACGGAGCCATGATTTTCTTTTACCCCGGGAGCCTGATGCAGGAGCATCTGGCTGACAGGGAAAAGACAAAATTGAGGGTGATATGGTTTCTGAAGAGGACAGAAAAATTAATTCACTAAGTGGATAGCAAACTTGTTTTTTTTTTATTACTTTTCTTTTATTAAGTTGCCTAAGATTAATGTAATAAATTATAATTAGGAGTAGTAGTAATTAGTTAGAGTTATTGTTTCCAGTCAGTTAATTTACTGTTGTAAAAGCATGAAAAGAAAATGTACTAGAAAACCATGCAAAGTTTCGTATGAGGAATAACTGATGTAACCAATTGAACAAACTAACAACAGTTAGGATAGTTTGTAAACAGTGCTATTAAAAAGAGAGACAAAGCACAATAGAGAGGTTCGACTGAAGAAGAAATACAGAGAGGAAAAATATAATTTTTCTGTGCACATATACAGCGTCCTAAACAACTGTGTAATAATTTGTATTAAATTACTGTGTGAATATTGTTAATGCATTGCTACAGGTTCTAAATCAAAAGGAGAGTTAATCAAATTCGGAGGAGAAGTAACGACGCCCAGCTACAGGCGACTGAAACAAGATAACCAGATATAAAACAAAGAAATCATTTATGTAATTACACTATACGAAGTCAGATATTGCAAGTCCAGTTGAGTGAACAACCACTGTAAAACACCAGGTATGCGAACTTACAAATATAACCAGAATCAATTCCAGCGTTGAATTCATAGAACTACAAATACAGTCATCAACATTTATTGTTCATTTACATTCTGTTCAAAGCAAAGGAACGAACCCAGTTCACAGACATGGGAAACATAATAATTACAAATGAAAGGCAAACCCCATAAGTCCCCAACTAATTCCTATAACCTGACGACAATGCTTCACGACTAAAGAACCAAATACAGACAGCAGCTCAAGGCTAGCAAAAATATCAACCCTATAAGTCATAATACTAAGGTCAAGCAAACCACAAACGAACAGAATGACACTACCCAGATTTCATTCGGGATAGCTGAGTGTCCAAGCGCCGAAACCCTCGGGTGAATTTATCTGCAAGGGAAACAACAAGACGAGATTAGTCACTGTGAAACGGAATACAGGGGAACTGGAAATTGATGGAACAATAAAATACAGAGAATTAATTTACCTGAGAGATAAGCCGTGACCGCAACCATACCTTCGAATTGTCTTCCTGCTCAAGAGGAACCGAAGACGTTAGATCTAGGTAGAAAAAGAGTATAAGTATCCAGCATAGAACATGGAACTTACCAGGTAAGTTGGCGGAGGAACCGACGAAAATCTCCACCATAATTCTGCCGAGTTTGTGGAGGAATCGAACAAGCGCTGGAGAACGTGACCAAGAACCATATGACCATCAACCAACTATGATAATCATGAAAACAGAGGCAACAAATCGAGAAAAGGACGCACAGAGGTAGAGAACCACTCAAGTAGACACTAAACACACAGTAACAGTCGACATACAAGCAGAAGACCCGAAGAAAAACAAATCTTACCAGGGTTTCATCAATTTGCCAGGTGAATGGAAAACTCCCAAGTCAAGTCCCAAATCGGTGAAGCAAGACTGCAAGAACGAAACCCACATTGAAGCCGTGAAGACCGCCGGGAGCATACAACTCGAAGAACCCAGGAAACAAAACCACAAACAGACCAAAGGAAACCGCATTGAAGCGAGAAGGCCACCAAGAGCACGCAGCTCAGAGAACCAGGCGGACAAGCCTCAAACCAAAACAAACAAATCCACAGTGAAGCTGCAAGAGGTCGCTGAGAGCTCACAGAGAAAATGACCGAGAGAAACAATGAATAACCAAATGAGCGCGAGGGTGGTGAAACCCTATACCAAGGCGGGTTCTTAGAATTCCAAGGAGGGATAGATGTCCACCAAACACATAACCAACGTACAATCACCGTAACCCTTTTCAATTCAACGCAGATTGAAATCAATTGACATATATCCAAAATCTTTTGATTAATATTATTAATTGTTGGTACACCATCAAGTGGAGCACATTGACGGCGGCACCACGTGGGCTGGCCCCATCAGAATTAAAAATTTACAACAATTTCTTAATAAGTAGTCATTCAAGAGACTTTCATAAACTTCACATTACAACAAATATGAATATTACTCTATTAAATGGAATTTACAAATTAAGATACTTATCTTTCTTAGCATAGGATGCCAAGAAATCTACAGAGGAGAAGACCACTACTCCTAACAAATGAGAATGACAACCGCTAGTTCTCCCCTCGAGCTAGTTTTCCACTTCCAGATAAGTCGCTTGAGAATAACCCAGCAAGGTATATCCAAAGGCATAAAGACTGTACAAGTCCAACCCAGGAACTCACAAACTCAACAAGTTTGACCCAAGGATTCTGCTGGCTCCAACCAGCTCAAGAATACCCTAACTGGTAGTTTCATGCCTTCCCTTCTTAGTTGTCTCAGGTTCCTCTCATACCCTGTTGGCTTTTTTCCCAACTGAGATTATTTATCTCTAGGGAAAGGGAGTAATTGTCCTATAACTGTATGGTAAGCGAAAATAAAATCATTTAGTGCATTTTCCGCATAAATTCCATGGATGTCCATAACTGAATTTTAAATCAAATTAAAATAATTTTAAACATTTAAATTTCCACTAGGCTTTCCACATAGCCCATGGTTTACCAAGTCACTATGGTAAAAGTAAACTAAATATTAAATTTTCATTGAGGGGTATTACATCTTCCCCCTCTTGAGTGAAACATTTTCTTCAATATTTCTTAGCCCTCAAAACATGTTAAAATATGTCTCACGCATAAAATCCTCATCCTCTCAAGTAGCCTCTTTGATCGATAATGCGTAGAGGTTTGATCAGGAATACTTGGTCTGGTCCAAACTAGATCCATAATCATTATTGTTGCCATTAGTTTCCATCAATCATCATTTAAGAACACACACACACACACATATATATTTCAAACCTTATTACAAACACCATAAATTGTTATTTATGTACCCAACATGGGTCATCAACATGTATCACAACCCAACAAGGGTTAGTAACCTGCACTCAATAAGAGTTAGCAACATCATTGTAAACTCATCAATAATAAAAATACATCCTTTTTACTTACCCAATGACTACACCATTTGACAAGGACCCCATTATGTGGTCCCACTAAAATCTTAGACTATGGAAGTACCATTTCCATTTTCTCTACTTGCACATTAATAATAATATTTTAGAAATAATTTATTGTTCTTGTCTTTCAAAATATATTGCAACTAGTGCATTATCTTAATAACTAGCACTATTATGCTTTTATATTAATTCAAATGTGCATTAGTCATGCATAAGTAAAGCTTAGGATGTCTTCCGTTTTCTACAATATTCAAAGTGGTTATATTGTTGTCTACTTTGTCCAAGTAACCTTAGTTATGCCCATATAGGGCTACTTTTCTACTTTCCTTTAACGTCCACCAAGAGTCCACTTTGCAACATTCCTTCAATTTGTCCCTTTTTCATTCTATATTACAGGTTATTGGTGTAAACTATACGTGAGAAATGATCTAGTTGCATAGATGGGGTGGAAGATCCACCAAATGGATGTAAAAACAACATTTATCAATGGTGTTATTGAGGAGGAGGTGTACATTGAGGAACCGGAAGGTTTTGAGACATTTGATCGGGAGTCTCATGTGTGCAGACTCAAGAGAGCATTGTACGGTATCAAACAAGCACCTTGAGCTTGGTACACCATGATCGATAGTTATCTCACTGGATTGGGCTTCACCAAAAAGGAAGTGGATGAGAACCTATATAATATTTTTTTAGAAGGTAAATTTCTTATCATTGTCTTATATGTTGATGATTTAATATTGACAGGTCATGAGCAACTGTTCATCTCTTGCAAGGGCATTTGAGATGAAAGACATTGGTCCCATGCACTACTTCCTCAGGATGGAAGTATGGCAAGTTGATGGGGAATTTTTTATGTCACATGGAGAGTTGTAAACCCATGGAGACAACTCTAGTGACCAACTAGAGGAAGGAAAATGCCACTTTAGGTGAAGAGATTGATGCTACCATTTAACGAAACCTAGTGGGTCCACTGATGTATCTTGTGAACACACGATGAAATATGTTTTATACAGTTAACCAACTAAGCCATGATACAGTTAGGTTGACCAAATTGTATTGGAAGGAAGTGAAGCATGTTTTACGGTACCTTAGGGGCACTATCCAATACGGATTATGGTACAGATTGACAGAGGGAGTGAAGTTGTGTGGTTTCACAATGGTAGATTAGGTAGGGATTCCATTTGACTGGAAGAGTACATCATGTGGAATTTTCATTATTGGGCCTGCAATGGTTTCCTTGGACAACGAGAAGTAGAGATATGTGGAGCTCAGCTTGACAAAAGTAGAATACATGGTTGCAAGTCAAACAACATGTGAGGCGATTTGTATGAGAAAGATACTCGTGGAATTGTTTGGTAAGATGATGGATCCAACTATGATCTATTGTGATAATCAAATTTGTATTAATCTCTATGAGAATTTGGTATTTCACAATCGATCCAAGCATATAGATATCTCGTATCACCATTTATGGGACTATGTACAGAAGCAAATATTGTTTCTGCAATACATTCTGATATATGAACAAGATGTTGCATATTAGGAAAGGATTAGTCAAGAGGGAAGTTCGAATTCCACAGGTTGAGGATAGGGGTGGTTGAAAATCTCTTTCTTGCTAAGAGGGAGTGTTAAGAAGTGTAGCAAGAAAGTCTCAATTTAACTATGCGTTGGTCATATTGAGAAAAATCGATTTCCACAATTAAAGACAACTTCAAGGTAGTTAACTAAGGTAACATGGCTCTTGTCACTTAGTTAGCTCAGTAAATTCGAGTTAGAGTGATTGGAGAACAATTAAGCATGTGTGATTTCTAATTTGTAGCAATCAAGGTCAATTATTTCTAGTTGTTTTCAGTTAAACTAGTTCTAATAGTTAATGGAAATAGTGGAAGGTCACTTGTGCAATAGATAGAAGCCTAACTCAGTGATCATCCATTTAACTGATCAATTAGCTTAAAATAACTAGTGCATGCAAAGTAGTCGAGTTCCTTTAATGTGGTGGAGATTCCAAGGCAATGTAGCAAGCAATTGTATACTAGTTTGAGTGTACAGGTGTTGCATGTATTCAGATGATAAATCCTTGGCAATTGTGCAATCAATTGGAGGACAATTCCTAAAAAAATAGGGGCTAATTACTCAGGATTTGTGCAAGGAAATAAGGGCCCAAGTAAAGGCAAAAATTGTATAAGTCTAGGCTAGATATTTTCATTTGTGCAAAGAAATAGGCTATTCACTTGCAGGTTTTACTCATGGCTAGAAAGAAATTGTAATACATTCTTTATTCATTTGATTAATGCAAAGAGGCTTAAGGGGTTTTTCTAGTTGGGCCCCCCTAAAAAAATATTGTGTATGTGTGGTTTTTATTATTTCATATTTGTGAATGTTGTTCTAAATTGTGAATTAATTTCCTTAGAGCAGTAGAGTAGAATTGTGTCTCTTTATTTTAAACTAAACTGCTTGATGAGTTGCAATTCTATGACCACATTTCTACACAACAAGTATATGTAATACAAATTTTATATACTACAGTTTACCTCTTTTTTGTGACTTAAATTATGTTTTGCTTCATATAGTTATACTTATGTCAAACTTTAATTTTAGTGCTGTTAACCTTCAAACTCTGGAGTGGTTGTTCTTTACGACAGTTGGTATGGAAACTTATGTTTAGCTCTATAATTTGTCCAGTCTTTTGACTGTGAAATATTTTTCCAGTTTCGTTACATTATTCATTCGAATTCCATTTTTTCTCTGAAGTACTATTGGAATAGTAATTTTAGGTAATAGTTTTGTTAAGGTTGAGAGCTTCACTCCTAAACGGTTTTTCTAGTTTGACCATAGTCAACGTCCTTTGTTAAATAGTTACTTCTTTTGTTATAATGTTTCACTATCTCAATTTTTTTAATACTTAGAAGAAAGGTCTTGGAATCCATTTCATTACAGGTCTAAAATCCTCGAGGAAAATTGTATTAATTTTATTATTGAAACAAAATATCTACCTTTGGATATGATTCTCAGTTTACGTACTTATGTGTTAAATTGTGTTAATGCATTGGCATGATGCAATTATTAAGCGAATAACTATAGAGATAATAATTCTCGTCATTTTGTTCTAGCTCTAAGTTTTTTTTTTTTTTTTGTAATAAGATAAATATATTGGACCAGAACATTACTTGGCTCTTGGTTCTTACCTACTAGGCCTAGGAACTAAATTGGTTCTATATAGAACAAATTTTGTACTTAGTTAAATTAGCACAACTTACCCTTTTTATTACACCATTGTCAGTTTCATAACTTAGTTTATTATTTAACAATATACAATTTAAAACAAGAATTTTCCCTTTTAATTTATTTACACTCTTTTTGTTGTTGTTATTATTACTAGTATTACAATGGAAGTGAGACATGATTACCCTTTAGGTCCTGCAAATAACCCTTTTGTAATACTTATGTATACATCTGTAAAGAACAAGGACTGTTTTCAAATAGTGGCCCTGGTCGATAAAACTAGGTTCAATAATAACCCATAACAACATTATTAGATAAAGTAATTATTCTTTCTTCTATATATATATATATACCTTTATAGTCATTCCTTCACAAAATAGCTCCCTTTATAATCATTAACACTAAAACTTATAATAGGTACTTACAAATTTACAACAATTTCTTAATAAGTAGTCATTACAGAGACTTACATAAACTTCATTTTACAACATATGCAAATAGTATTCTATTAATTGGAATTTACAAATTAAGATACTTACCTTTCTTAGGTTAGGCTGCCAAGAAATTTACAGAGATGACCACTACTCCCAACCAATGAGAATGACAACCACCAGTTCTCCCCTCGAGCCAGTTTTCCACTTCCAGAATAGTCGCTTGACAGTAACCTAACAATGTTTGTCCAAAGACATCAAGGTTGTACAAGTCCATCCCAATAAATCAAAAACTCAAAAAGTTTGACTCATTGATTCTACTGGTTCCAACTAGCCCAAGAATACCCTAACTAGTAGTGTCCTTCCTTCCCTTAACAACATCATATTTAAGGGATTAATATTCTTTCTCTCCCCTCTTAGTTGCCTCAGTTTCCTCTCATACCCTGTTGGATTTTTTTCACAACTGAGATTATTTATCTCTAGGGAAAGGGAGTAATTGTCCTATAACAATATAGTAAGCAAAAAAAAGATCATTTAATGCATTTTCCCCATAAATTACATGGATGTCCATAATTGTCTTTTAATTAAAATTAAAATAATTTTAAACATTTAAATTTCCACTATGATTTCCACATAGCCCATGGTTTACCAAGTCAATGTGGTAAAAGTAAAATAAATATTTAATTTTCATTTAGGGGTATTACATCTTCCCCCTATTGAGAGAAACATTGTCCTCAATGTTTCTTAGCCCTCAAAACTTGCTAGAATATGTCTCACGCATAAAATCCTCATCCTCCCAAGTAGCCTCTTTGATCGAGAATGCACAGAGGTTTGATAAGGAATACTCGGTCTGGTCCAACCTAAATCCACAATCATTATGATTTCTATTAGTATATATCATCATTTAAGAACATATATATATATATATATATAATATTATTATATATATATATATATATATATATATATATATATATTTCAAACCTTATTACAAACACCATCAATTGTTATTTATGTACCCAACATGGGACATCAACATGTATCATAACCCAACAAGGGTTAGTAACCTGCACTCAATAAGAGTTACAAACATCATTGTAAACTCATCAATAATAAAAATACATCCTTTTTACTTACCCAATGGCCACATCATTCAAAAAGGACCCCATTATGTGGTCCCACTAAAATTTCAGACTATGGAAGTACCAATTCTATTTTCTCTAATTGCACATTAATAATAACATTTCAAAAATAATTTATTGTTCTTGTCTTTCAAAATAGATTTCAACTAGCGCATTATCATAATAACTAGCACTATTATCCTTTTATCTTAATTCAAATGTGCATTAGTCATGCATATGTAAAGTTTAGGATGTCTTCATTTTTCTGCCATACTAAAAGTGGCTATATTGTTGTATACTTTGTCCAAGTAACCTTTGTAATGTCCATCTAGGGCTGCTTTGCTACTCTCCTTTAGCGTCCACCAATAGTCCACTTTGCAACATTCCTTCAATTTGGCCCTTTTTTCATTCTATATTACATGTTTGTGGTGTAAATTATAAGTGAGAATTGATTTAGTTGCGCAGATGGGGTGGAATACCCACTAGATGGATGTAAAAACAACATTTATCAATGGTGTTATTGAGGAGGAGGTGTACATTGAGAAACCATAAGGTTTTGAGACATTTGATCGAGAGTCTCATGTGTGTAGGCTGAAATGAGCATTGTACAGTCTCAAACAAGCACCTCAAGCTTGCGACACCATGATCACCAATTATCTCACTGGATTGGGCTTCACTAAAAAGGAAGCGAATGAGAAACTATATCATATTTTTGTAGAAGGTAAATTGCTTATCATTGTTTTGTATGTTGATGATTTACTATTGATGGGTGATGAGCAGATGATCATCTCTTGCAAGGGAAATTGAGATGAAAGACATTGGTCCCATGCACTACTTCCTCGGGCTAGAAGTATGGCAAGGTCATGGGGAATTGTTTATGTCTCAAGGCAAGTACGCCAATGCGATATTGTAGAGATTTCACATGGAGAGTTGTAAACCCATGGAGACACCTCTAGTGACCAACTAGAGGAAGGAAAATGCCACTTCAGGTGAAGAGATTGATGCTACCATTTACTGGAAGCTAGTGGGTCCATTGATGTATCTTGTGAACACACGACCAAATATGTTCTATGCAGTCAGCCAACTAAGCCTAGCTATGGTTAGGTTGAAAAACTTGTACTAAAAGGAAATGAAGCATGTTTTACAGTACCTTATAGGCACTACCAAATATGGATTATGGTACAAACAGATAGAGGGAGTGAAGATGTGTGGCTTCATAGAGAAAGATTAGGTAGGGAGTCCATCCGACTGGAAGATTACATCAGGTGGAATTTTCAGTGTTGTGTCTGCAACGATTTCCTTGTAGAAGAGGAAGCGGAGATATGTGGCGCTAACTTGACAGAAGCAGAATACATGGCTGCAAGTCAAGCAACATCTGAGGCGATACGTATGAGAAAGATACTTGTGGGACTATTTGCTCAAATGATGGGTCCAACTGTGATCTATTGTGATAATCAGAGTTGTATTAAGCTCTCTGAGAATCCGGTATTTCACAATTGATCCAAGCATATAGATATCTCATATCACCATTTATGGGACTATCTATAGAGGAAAATAATGTTGTTGCAATACATTCTTACATAGGAACAAGATGCTGACATATTGGGAAAGGATTTTTCAAGAGGGAAGTTTGAATTCCACAGGTTCAGGATAGGGGTCATTGAAAATCCATTTCTTTCTAAGAGGGAGTGTTGAGAAGTGTAGCAAGAAAGTCTTAATTTGATGATGCCTTGGTCATATTGAGAAAATTCGATTTTCCACATCAAAATACTACTTCGAGGTAGTTAACTAAGGTGACATGGCTATTTTCACTAAGTTAGCTTAGTAAATTTGAGTTAGATGGCTTGGAGTTCAGTTAAGCATGTGTGATTGATAATTTGTAGCAATCAAGGTCAATTATTTCTAGTTGTTTTCAGTTAAACTAGTTCTAACAATTAATGGAAATAGTGGAAGGTCACTCGTGCAATGGGATCGCATTCTTACTAAGTGATGATCTAGTTAACTGATTAATTAGCTTAAAATAACTAGTGCATGCAGAGAATTCGAGTTCCCCAGTTTTGGTGGAGATTCGAAGGCAGTGTAACAAGAAATTGTAAACTAGTTTGAGTGTGCAGATGTTGGATGTAGTTAGATGATCAATCCTTGGGAATTTGTGAAAGGAAATAAGGGTCCAAGTAAAGGCGGAAATTGACTAAGCCTGGGCCATAACTTCTTATTTGTGTAGACAAATAGGTTATTCGCATGCAAGTTGTACTCATAGTGAGAAAGAAATTGTAATACGTTCTCTATTCATTTGATTAATGCAAAGAGGCTTGAGGGGTTTTTACCAGTTGGGTTCCCCAAAAAAATTATTGTGCATGTGTATTTTTTATTATTGCATAGTTGTGAATATTGTTCTAAATTGTGAATCAATTTCCTTAGAGCAGTATAGTAGAATTGTGTCTCTTGATTTTAGATTAAACTTCTTGAGTAGTTGAAATTCTATCACCATATTTCTATAAAAAAACTATATGTAATACAAATTTTATATACTGCCAAGGAAAATTTTAGGGGCTAATATTCGCATGTTGGCTAATATTCTAGGTTTTTTTCCAAAAAAAGATTCACCAATTTCTATTTTTTTAAATGAATTTGCCCAAATTTTATAGTATAATTTTTTTTACCTTAAAAATCATCAATTTTATATATTGTCTACTATAAAATAATTAGAAACCTAAACATTTTTACAAAATTATTATAAACAATTTCAAAATTTGGCTATTAGGTAAGATTCACCAAGGTTGCTAAACTTTAAAATAAACTTCCATTCTTAAAATTTTCACTGTATACTACAGTTTGCCCGTTTTTTGTGACTTAAATTATGTTTTGCTTCATATATTTTCACTTATGTCAAAGTCTCATTTCAGTGTCAATAACCTTAAAACTCTGGAGTGGTTGTTCTTTATGACAGTTAGTATGTAAACTTATTAGCTCTATAATTAGTCCAGTTTTTCAACCGTGAAATATTCTTCCAATTTTGTTACAGTATTCATTTGAATTCCATTTTTGATTTGAAGTAATATTGCAATAATAATTTTAGGTAATATTTTTGTTAAGGTTGAGAGATTCACTCCTCAAGGGTTTTTCTAGTTCAACCATAGTCAATGTCCTACGATAAATAGTTACTTATTTTTTTATAATGTTTCACTGTCTCAATTTTTTTAATACTTAGAAGAAAGGCCTTGGAATCCATTTCATTACAGGTCTAAAATCCTCAAGGAAAACTTTATTCATTTTATGATTGAAACAAAATATTTACCTTTGGATATGATTCTCAGTTTAAGTAATTACGTGTTAAATTCCAATGTTGATGCATTGACATGATGCATTTATTAAGTGCATAACTATCCAGATAATAATTCTCGTCATTTTGTTCTAGCTCTAAGATTTTTTTTTTTGATAAGATAAAGATATTGGGCCAGAATGGTTTCTGGCTACTGGCTGTTACCGGCTGGGTCTAGGAACTAAAATTTTTCAATATAGAAAAAATTCCGTACTTAGTTAAATTAGCACAACTTACCCTTTTATTACACCACTATGAGTTTTATAACTTAGTTTATTATTTAACAATACATAATCTAAAACAATAATTCTCCCTTTTAATTTATTTACACTCTTTTTGTTGTTGTTATTATTACTAGTATTACAAGGGAAGCGAGATTTGATTACCCTTTAGGTCCTGCAAATCACCCTCCCATAATACTTAGGTATACATATGTAAATAACAATGACTATTTTCAAACATTGGCCCTGGCCTATAAATTTGGAAACTAACTAGGTTCAATAAAAACCCATAACAACATTATTGCATAGAGTAATTATTCTTTATTCTATATATGTATACCTTTATAGTCATTCCTTAACAACATAGTTGCCTTTATAATCATTAAAACTAAAACTTATAATAGGGACTTACAAATTTACAAAAATTTCTTAATAAGCAGTCATTACAAAGGCTTGCATAAACTTCACATGACAACAAATACAAATAGTATTTTATTAACTAGAATTTACAAATTAAGATACTTATATTTCTTATGTTAGGTTTCCAAGAAATTTACAGAGGAGAAGACCACTACTCCCAACCAATGAGAATGAT
Source organism: Pinus taeda (assembly GCA_000404065.3). Classification (NCBI taxonomy): domain Eukaryota; kingdom Viridiplantae; phylum Streptophyta; class Pinopsida; order Pinales; family Pinaceae; genus Pinus; species Pinus taeda. The sequence continues at coordinate 117,176 of APFE030050347.1, forward strand.
AATCACTAGTTCTCCCTCGAGTCAGTTTTCTACTTCCAGAAGAGTCTCTTGACAATAACCTAGCAATGACTTTCCAAAGGCATCAAGACTGTACAAGTCCAGCCCAAGAACTCAAAAAATCAACAAGTTTGGCTCAGGGATTCTACTGGCTCCAACCAACTCAAGAATACCCTAACTGGTAGTGCCCCGCCTTCCCTTAACAACATCATGTTCAAGGGATTAATCTTATTTCTCTCCCTTCTTAGTTGCCTCGAGTTCCTCTCATACCCTATTGGCTTTTTTCCCAACTGAGATTATTTATCTCTAGGGAAAGGGAGTAATTGTCCTATAACTGTATGATAAGTGAAAAAATTCATTTATTGTGTTTTCCCCATCAATTCCATGGATGTCCATAACGGAATTTTAAATAAAATTAAATAATTTTAAACATTTAAATTTCCACTAGGCTTTCCACATAGCCCATGGTTTACCAAGTCACCGTGGTAAAAGTAAACTAAATATTGACTTTTCATTTAGGGGTATTACATTTTCCCCCACTTGAGAGAAACATTGTCCTCAATGTTTCTTAGCCCTCAAAATATTGTAGAATATGCCACACGCATAAAATCCTCATCCTCCCAAGTAGCCTCTTTGATTGAGAATGTGCAGAGGTTCGACCAAGAATACTTGGTATGATCCAACCTAAGTCCACAATCATTATGGTTGACATTAGTTTCCATCAATCATCATTTAAGAACACACACACACACATATTTCAAACTTTATTACAAACACCACCAATTGTTATTTATGTACGCAACATGGGTCATCGACATGTATCACAACCCAACAAGGGTTAGCACCCTGCACTCAATAAGAGTTAGCAACATCATTAAAAAATCATCAATAAAACACAATACATGATTTTTACTTACCTAATGGCTACATCATTTGATAAGGACCCCACCATGTGGTCCCACTAAAAATTCAGACCATGGAAGTACCAATTCCATTTTACCTACTTGCACATTAATAATAATATTTTAGAAATCATTTATTGTTCTTGTCTTTCAAAAGAGATTACAACTAGTGCGTTACCATAATAACCAGCGCTATTATGCTTTTATCTTAATTCAAATGTGCATTAGTCATGCATAAGTAAATTTTAGGATGTCTTCCTTTTTCTGCCATATTCAAAGTGGCTATATTTTTGTCTACTTTGCCCAAGTAACCTTAGTTATGCCCATCTAGGGTTGCTTTGCTACTTTGCTTTAGAATCCAACAAGATTCCACTTTGAAACATTCCTTCAATTTTGCCCTTTTTTTATTCTATATTATAGGTTTTTGGTGTAAATTATACGTGATTTTGCTCTCATGTATAGTCACGAGATTTACTAGTAGTTCTTTTCCTATATATGAAATCAGAGCATGTTATTCACTTCATCCAACAATACATTATTTTATTATAATTGGCATGTGAGGTTCGATGGTATGTTAATAAATAGTAGTTTTTACTCAACATAGTAATATTCAATTATTTTGTGAGACCACTCACACAATAATCATAGATTTTGTTATCTTTGTTTTTTGTTTATTTAAGTTCGAGGAATATTTTTTTACCTTGTCCCGATGATGGCTTGTAACTAATAATCGGTCCTTTAGCCAACAACATAATTTGATGAAATAAAATATGCCACAAAAAAACATTACCAACATTCTAAAAAAATTACTTCAAATTACTACTTCTCAACAGATATTATATTTGTCTTTGGTTCAAGTGGACTTGTTTCTGATGACATTAGTATCAACTAGTCTTTTTATGTAGAAGGCTTAATCTGAGTTTCATAATTCAAGGTTTCCCTTGATTTATTACCCTTCCTTTTGCTATTTTCTCATTAGACTATGACAATTCTAGGCCTCAACCTAGACTAATGCGACATGATTACAATCGACAAAAGATAATAAAAGAAATACATCCCCAAGTTTTACAACCATATTGTTTCCCTTGTCCACGAATTTTTCAAAACTCTCTTATTGGGTTCACCTCTTTGTATACTAAAAGTGTCAGTGGGGTTACATGTGCCCTAGCTATAGGGTCCTTCCTATTTCATCTTACATGCCCATCAATAACCTCAACACATCATGTTAGTGTGGTTATCTTGACATATTGGTTTTTGTAAGCATATGTTCATTCTAATCAATCATTTGACTAGACTTCACTTGTGTCTATAAAAGTCATATTTAAGTTCCTTAAGCACTTATATAGGGGTAACATTGGTTGGTGGCATGCTTCCCTTTCATGTAAACAAGCATAGGTAATGTTTTTTCCAATAGACTACCAACATTTTTTATCATAGCTTCAAGTTTTCCTTAGAATTAGATGTGACATTTCCTTAGTTACCTTACTAAGTCATATGCCTATTTCTAATCATATTTTTTACCTATATCTACCATCAATCTTTCAAGTTTCATTAGGACAATAGACACCTCAAAGTATTTAATATACTCATCCACCATTGTGTGTAACCTATCATGCAAATATATGTAATACATAATTTCCTATACTATCCTTTTCCAGCTTATGCTATTTTCCAAAACTTAAAGTAAAGCATCCGACCAAAAAATTTCCCTTATATTTTTCGATTATATCATTTAATCTTATTATCTATATATTCTTTTTTTTTCTTTTGCAGTTATGCTAGATTTCTCATAGATTCTAACCTTCATTCATACTAGTTTATGATGTTGTTCCACTTCATATCAAATCGTTAGATATCAGGATTACAAGTAACAATCATTTCAATAAATCAAGATTCTTTAGTCACCTTGTTTCAATCGGACTCAACCTTTCCAATTGCGAGGTGGTTATAAATTAGACCAATTGGTAAATTACTCTATGATTCAATATTATGAGTCTGCAACTCACAATAATCTTGAGTGCTCTACATCCATCAAGTACAGGAAATTCAGAATTTATATAGATCCATTTTCTATATGTTGGGCCATTTCATTTCCTTCTTAGTAAATTTCCTTATTCTGTAATTGGTTCTAATCTTGCTCACTCAATACTTACTAAATTTAGTATAAGGTTGATATCTTTTCAGTATCAGAAATAATGGTTTTAAGTGCTTCCATGTTTATTGAGTGTTATGGAGTGACCCAAATACTATTATTATGTCTCTTCGAACATAAGATCTCAAATACAATGTCCACCTCACCATTCCCAAGACTAGTCCCCTTCCATCGCAATTTATTATGATAGTTTATCACTTCTTGCCTCTAATCCACTAATTTTAGACAAAAAAAATCTCAATTCGTTAACTTTTGCACCACTTATTCCACTATTGTAACCAATATTTTTGTGACTCCCTTCATGAAGAGGATTTTCAATAGAAAGTTTATTAATTCCCCTACTAGTTTATTTCATTAGTCATGAAATTTGAACTGATTTATACCAGCTGATTATTACTATATTAGACTTATTTATACCTAAGTTATATATTTTTTTTCATCATTATCAATGATTGCAATATTATTTAATAAAGCTTAGTTTGGTGTAAAGGATTCCAACCATTCCCACCAATCGCTCAAGATAATTCCAGTTAACTCATACATTTTGTAATCATGAGTGTTCTATATCCCCATTCAAACTCTCCTGAAAGTTATCATTAATATAGCTAGACAACTTCCTCAATACACCATATATTTTGACCCTATGTATTACAGGGTTCCCAATATCTTCTAATGCACTTCTAATTGTGAGTGTTTCACAATGTTTCTCTAGGATTTTTTTATTTTTTTTTGAATTAGCCATAAATTCATAGAGAGAAGGGTGCGCCACCCAACCTATGAGACCAGTCACATCACAGAGTCTCCCCCTCGAGTCAACTTCACATTCTAGATAGTTTAAAATAGTTACCTACACAATTCAATCCCAAAACTATCTGATCCCAGCCAGACTTAGTCTAAGGTTCTCAAGCTGAGCACACAGGCTTCAGTTGGAATTCCACTTGCCAGCCAGCTCAATAATTCCTCATGTCCATAGTGTCATGTCAGAAGCTTTTTCCAATCAAAGCATTTTACAACTAGTTAGACACAACCTATAGGTTGCATAATAGTTTCAACATCAACAACTTTCATAGTATGCTTTAGTTTTGAACACTACCAATAGGAAATAGGTTCTTTTGATACTATATCTACTATTCTTCTTTTTGGCTTGCTTCCCATATATAGGTAAGATTACTCTTTTGTTAAGGTTTAAATAATTATTTTTGCTACCAAGAATTTTCTCATTCACTCTCTCAGCAAGGTTCTTAGTTAATATCTAATATATATATGAGGAAATATTTTATACCAATCAAGTGATTACCTCACAACTATATCTAATTTACATTTAAGTCTTATTACCATCATGATCTTTACCCCTTTTTATACTTGTCTTCCCCTTCAACAATCCATACTAGATGTTTAATTTAAAACATCTTTTAATTATTAATCTTATAACTTATGTGTCAAAACAAAATTTTATAATTTAACGAAAGGGTTTTACAACTAGAAACAGGTAATCACCATGTAGATAACCCTAAATTTTTTAAGGTGATTTCATATGCAACACCCCTTCTTATCTCTTAACATAGCCATTTTATAATTCTTTAACAATATGGGCTTGATATTTTACTTGATTTACACACGTATGTATTCTACTTTAATTACCCATATGCTTCCCGACTATCATAAATTTCTCTTTATTCATTTTCCCACAGTTACACAATGTGACTCACTAATGAACACATGTTAATACTTAGTTCGTCTACACAGCTCCTTACTCTATTCTTCACTTCTCATTACCTTGAATTTATCACATAGATATTTATTTGATGCCTATATTTTAAGATTTGATTTCGGTAAGGGTGCAAAATTGGTCCTGTAGGTGGAGTTTTCATATTTCTAGTTCTTCTTTTCTATGGAACACAAATTAGTTTATTATTGTTGCCCTTAAACATGCCATGATGTTGAACCCTTCATATTTGGTACCCCTTGTAGCATCCATTCATGTAGCAACATCACCATAATTTTTTTTTTGTCTTAGACCTTGCCACTATAATAATAATATGAGTTCTATGTACTTTATTATTGATGAAGAAAGGTAATTATTGATATCTTAATTTTTCTTGGTAATGTACTTGTTGACGGTGTTGGACCCACCAACATGTAAGGGGATCTCCCCGGTAAGAAGTCCCAATTAGACCTTAAACCGTTTGGTGTAGGAGTCCCAGTAGTGGGTCGTAAAGCAATGCCTTGACCGTGATGTCACACAGAGTCAAGTAAGATAACTCTGTGAGTAGCAAGGGTGTGACCACTGTAGTAAATCAAGGAAGGTGTATGAGAGGTTCTAACATAGGTGGGTTGAGATGGGGGTGAAGGTGAGTTCCAGGTTGAAAAGGATCAGTCCCAACTCGGCTAGGAACACACAACACACAGGACATGTACAACTTCTGATAGAGCAGTCCACATGGATGTGATAGTCACAACATACAAGGTAAGATAACATGTACAACACTCATGGATCAATCCGAATGGGTGCAACGGTTGTTACAACGAGCTTCATATGAAAGGCTCTATGTGTCCGACAAAGTAGTCGACATGGGTGGGAAAACATTAACAACATATACAACACATTTCCATTAATAGATTATGCATTACAACAAATGGAACAGTTCAGATGTAGAACACAGGTTAAAGCAACATGCATTACAAGTGTTAAAGATCAGTCTTACAACAGATACAATA
>APFE030050347.1:123373-167678 GCA_000404065.3 Pinus taeda
ATACTGTCCAAGCTCTTTCCAAGATAGTCTTATCAGAAGCTTGGCTGACCAAAAGCCCTTATAATGAGTTATGAGGGATTGTTTATAGCAAAGTGTGGGGTGACCCTTGACATTCCCCTTTGTGACAGTTCAACTACCCTCATGACCCTTCACCTACTCTATGATTGTTACATCCAACTATTGACACTTGACTTACACTTGACATGACTGAACATTACAATGCACATGTACTCATGTGAGACAACATGGCTTGAGCAAGCCATGGAAAATATCACTGACACTCGGTCCACTGTGATGAGAACAACTCTTTGACATGCTCGTGATGGTGGAGGTGGTGAGCTGATGCCAAGCTTGGTCCTCTGTGATGGTCTGCATGCACCTCATGGTGACATCTTGCTAAAGAGAACCCTTGCCTCCGTTGCAACTAGTGCATTGGTTTGACCCCTTATTCCAACTTGTCTACTAACATGCGTATGGTCTTCTTGGGTGTGGTTGAACCAACAACACACTGATGCATAATGTTTGTGTTGATCTTCAAGTGTGTGTTGGTGGTCATGCACATCAACATTCTGAAGTACATGTTCAGCTTCAGTTGGACTTGCTTCTTGTCATTTCCCTGGTGAGTGTGCTGAATGGGTTGGGTTGCATGCGTGCGCATAATGAAATGAATTATGTTGAATCCCTTACATGTGATCACCAACACTACTCTACGTGTCTACTCCATATTGGCTGTTGTGATGGATCTTTAACTTGTACAGGCATAGTTTCATCCATGAGTGCATGTTGTGCCCACTGCTATTCCTGATCCTACTGCAACTGATTCATCTATCTGTGTAGCTTCATGTTCTTCCTTCAGTTTCTGCTTCAGCACATGCAACTCCTTCTTTGTTCCATTCTCTTTCTTCGTGCGATATTCATGTCGCATCATCACCTCATAGACTTAGTCTCCAAAGTTTCTTTCATCATCAGTGGATCTGATTGAACTTGCAACTTTGTTCTACCTCTTTTTTTTCAAGAACCTTCATCTTGCATTCCTCGCATCCATTGCATTTGTTGCATTCACTGCATTCGTTGTGTTCACTGCATTCGCTGAATTCGGTATGCTGCCTTCAACTTCTGTTCATGATGTTGCTTATTGTGATGCTACTATTGTCATATCTTGATGTCCTTGTCTATGAACAACTTGATATCTTCGTGAGAAGGCAAACTCATAGGCATCTGATTAATTGCATCTCTAGGTGAGCTTTGGATGGTGTCTTTGACTCTGCTCTCTTGGAAACCATTGTACCTACACTGTTGAGAGGCAGATGAACACCTACAATAGCTGGAGACATGGCAACACTCATGGTAGGCAATTTGTCAGTCGAAAACCAAAATGAAATTGAGAACTGACTGATAACATGTCTGTGTGAATGATCATGAAAGTTGCGCAATTTTAGATGGGAGGTCGGGAGACTGACTGCCAAGACTACAGAAGGCACAGTTTGGGATACTATGAGATTGACTAACTACTAGAACTACACAATGCATAGTCCATTCTGGCTGTTGCCTGTTGGGATTGCATAATACGCAATCTCAGCTGGCAATTGTTGTAGGTTCAATGACTGCATTGCGCAATTTTCTTGGCCAACAATCACTGTCTTTAGGATTGCGCAAAGGCCTAGGGAATAGCTACTGGGAAGAAATGCACATTTCTAGAGATAAAGGCAGAGCCTTCCCTCTCAGGACTATGCAATGTTGTCTTGGTGAGGCAGAGTCCAGGCCAAGGTTGCCCAGACTCACCGACGGGAAATTGAAAGTGATTGTGAGTGCAAATGCATGCTGATACTGTGTGTAAGCATAAGTGAATAATCATCCATGAAAATGGTGAATGATAGATTCATAAAATGGAACAACATGTATGTGGGTGAGGTGAGTTTCCGAATAGGAAACCATTCGCGAAAAACAGTTTCATGCATGTGACAATAGTGAGATGTTGAAAAAAACTGAAATGGTGCTAAGACAAGATAATATACATGTAAATGACAGTAAGCATCCAAAGAAATCAAGCAAACAATACTCATATAAGGGAAACCAAAAAAAGCGACATAAATGCAATACAAGGCATGGGAAGTGGGCTTACCCCAAAACAACTGAGTTGAATGTGCCAACTTCTCCTAGATGTGATGTGGGATGTCAGAGCTGCAAGGTTGATGTGAGGAATGATCTCTACAACATCTGGTTGATGAGTTTTGATAACATCAAGGTTTTAACGAAAATGCCACAAATCTAGGGAAAGCAACACTTGGTGGGAGGTTTCTGAAATGATCCTTGCATGTAACCTCCAATTACTAAACATAGATCCCTGAAACAATGGGTTCCTTTGCACACTTCCTTCGGAGAAGCAGCCTATGCATGCAAGTCAGTTTTGCTTAGTCCCGAGGGAACTGGTCAAATCAGTTGCACATGCAAGAGACTGCTAGACTGCTTGAAGGAAATGCACATTTATAGCTGGGAGTTGGACTGGCTACCCAAGAGATTTGCACAATTTCTGGGCACAGCAATTGACTGCTGCCCAAATTTTTGCAAATTTTGGGCTGAGCAGCCCTGCTGGGGAAAATTACGTAATTCCTACTGGGAGTGTTGACTGGCAGAATTGCGTAATCTTGGAGCCTAGCATGCTACCAAAAAGTATTGTGAAATTTCTAGAGGGAAGGCTGGTTGCCCTCCAGAAATGCGCAATTTTCTTGGGGAAGCTGCTCAATCTGCAGCTTGACCAAGTCCGAGTGAACAACCTGTGAGGGGAATGGATCACGCTGCGATCGACAGGCTACCTTTGTGCAATAAAGAAAATGAAGTTTGTGAACTTGACAAAGCAAGGAAAGCTGTTGTGAAGGTTGGACGGGAGGCTCCAAAATGAAGCTAAGGCAAAATTTTGCAAGGTGGTTGTAGCCGCTACAACACTTGGTGACAAACTAGTAGAACTCTAGTTCTCTAAATGGACCTTGTTCATGAAAAACAAGTCTAACACCTCCGGAAGTATTTTTTAGTTCTCAACCTCTTGGTTTCCACACTAGCTTGATCGTAAGATGAAGCATCCGCAAATCTCTTGGTCGATTGACACACATTCCAAGCCAAGGAAACATAGTTGTTTTGATTGGGGTTGAGGGGTATATTGGTGCACAAGAAATATAGTCGTCAGAGTCTTAGTTTCATCTTTGGTGTTGCTTTACTGCCAGCAGGCCTGGATAGTACCCTGGCAGAGTCACATACAAACACAAGCATGGCTTGGCTACCAACAAGCTTGGTCAGAACCCCGGTGGAGTTACTTACATCACCTCTCTGCGCATGAAGCCTTTCTCTTCTTCCGCCTTATTCATTTTTCATTTTTTCAAACTTTTTCCACTTTTTTCATTTTTGTAACTATGCATAGCACTTATTTATTTCAGAGGTGGAAGAAGGATCCCGACTTATTGAGAGCAGAAGAGGCTGCTCTAGTAGAGAAGTAGTTTATTATACCTCTGACGTTCCTGTTAAGTTTTTCCCCCTCACCTTACTCTACTTGACTGAGCTGACAAGGGTTAACCCAAAAAAAACTGATTAGAGTAGGTGACACTAGTTAGCACGAAAGAATTGTGTTTTCACCACGGTTCACTTCAAACAATAAGTATTTTGCATCAACATATCATGAATTGAAAGTAACAAGTTCTTCATACAAAGGCAGGATGAAAGATAACCAAGTAGCAATAGCAGCACAAGGCCTCTTGAACTTTACCCATCTTTCTTCAAGAGTCATACATGGTTTCGTGCAAAACTATCCTACGAAATGAAACAAGCAAACTAACAAACAACAAAACAAATAAAGAGTGGGAGAAAAAGAGAAGGAAAAGAAAGTAAGCAAACAAGAAAGTAGACAAACAAACAAGCAAAGCAAGTAAGCAAACAAGGATGCAAGCAAACAACTCAAAAATCAAACACTACTACTCCTAAGAGAATAGTGCATGGGCCATCTCACGTGAAGTTATACTTCCATTCTAGCCACCGACGCATTGGTTGACCAATGTTAGTGAAGGCATGGTTCACAAACAAGACAGCTGTGTGAACCAACAAACAAGAAAGATATAACAATGAAGACAAACACACTCCGAGCTTACAAGTGACCACAGAACAAATATGAGTGAAAGTGCATGACATGCATTCTCTGGTGCTACCATGATGTTGTGCTACATTGCATGCAGATGTTGAGTGAATGCATTCTCTTGACTGTGAAATGCAAGAAAACGTGAGAAAGGTAGACCACTTGTGATGTACATGTGTGCTTGTTGTGTAAGATTCCTCCAATGCATGAGTGATGGGATCATGTAGTTTGAGTGGAGGAAGTGAAATCTGGGTGTTTGATTGATCTTCAATGTAAAGAAGAGAGTGTTGGGGAGCCTTGAGTGTTTCAACAATTTCTTGACCGGAAGCGAAACCAACCTCAGGACAACGAGGGTCTGACATAACCATCAGCTCAAGTTGAAGTGCCTTGACATTCTGGGGGGTTGTGACCTCATGGACAGATATATCATCATAGACCAGTGCCTTAGATAGATTAAAAATGGGTGAATCAACATCATGATCAGATGAGGAAATGAATAGATAATGACAACCAAGATCATAAAATTTGAGATGTTCATCGACATCCTCATGATTTGATGAATTGGGCAGAGGGGTAGATGAGAAGCAAAGATTTTCACCCTCTGTGTTTTCAAGAAAGATAGATGACAGATTGGATGGACGTTCCAAGGAAGATGTGTCCTCTCCACACTGTAACGTTAGACTCACATCCAATGTGTCCTGTGAATGAAATGAAGTAGAAGCATCTGGAGAATAGTTTTCATAGGGGAAATCAATAGTGGGAGAATTACAAGGGATATCAAGATGAAGCAGATGAGGCATGGCTTGAAGGGAGTCATCCTTCACCATAGCCTCTTCTTTAGATTCCCACACACACTCATCATGAATGATGGCACAAGTTGGCTGCATAACACCAACTCTTTCCATAACTTGATCCTTGTTCACAATAGGTGAGGAGTCTGGAATGGGAGAACACAAGACAGTATAATCCGGAGGATCAACAGAATGCGAGGACGGAGGTCGAGGGAAAGAGTTCACGTGACAACTAGTAGGCTTGCAAACCAAACCTGTGCAAATCTCAGGAGCAAGTGGGATGGGAGGATGTGACAGTTTAACCAAGGTGTGTGCATGATCTCCCACATCACTCCATAGTGGTGGAGCTATTTGATGAGGTGAAGGTAGATAGTCACTTGTGACAAGTGCCTGCCTGTGATTACGCAGCTCCATCACTGGAGTGCACTGAGAGGGGTTTGGATATGTGAAGAAGATACTCAAATATTCCATCAAGAAATTCCCAATCAATATCATCTTATGAGAATTGGTATGCAATATTACAAAAGTGTGTGTTAAACTATTCAACGAATTCATCGGGTGCTTTTCGTAATTCCAGAATTTCTTTGTTGAGTGCTTTACGGTCATAGTGATTGAAAGCATAGTCTATCTCTGTGACTAGATGAGTGAGATAATGAATGGAATTTTCGGGTAGCAGGCACACCAGTGAATTGGGTTCCCTTGAAACATGTAGATGAATAGAGCACAACTCATGTATTCTTCAAAGAATCCATGTCTTTTGCATGAGCCTGCAACACCAACCACGTGCCTAACCAAGGCTACATAGCCTCCAGCATCAATTTTTTTATGAGACATGTTATCCAAGAGCTTTTCCAAGATGATGAAATCGTTTCCATAAGACATAAATTCTAGAAGAGCAACTTGGTAGTGAACCATGATAGATGTGTAGAGATTCAAAATAGATGTGAGGACTCAAATTTTCATCTAGTGCTCCTTCTAGCACCAAAATGTTGACCGTGCTGGACCCGCCAACATGTAAGGGGATCTCCTAGGTAAGAAGTCCCAATTAGACCTCAAAGAGTTTGGTGTAGGAGTCCCAGTAGTGGGTCATAAAGCAATGCCTTGATCACGATGTCACATAGAGTCAAGTAAGATAACTCTATGAGTAGCAAGGGTGTGACCACTACAATGAGTCAAGGAAGGTGTATGAGAGGTTCTAACACAGGTGGGTTGATATGGCGGTGAGGGTGAGTTCTAGGTTGAAAGGGATTAGTCCCAACTCGGCTAGGAACACACAACGCACAGGACATCCACAGCTTCCGGCGGAGCAGTCCACGCAGATGCAACAGCGACAACATACAAGGTAAGATAACACGTAAAACACTCACATATCAGTCCGAACGAGTGCAATGGTTGTTAGTTCCTATTGCACTCCTTGTTGTACCTATTTCTACTGGACCTCATTCTCTCGTCTATGCAGCTCATGTTCTTCCTTAAGTTTTTGCGTCAGCACATGCAACTCCTTCATTGTTCCATTCCCTGTCTTCACGCGATCTTCATGTCGCGCCATCACCTCATAGCTTGAGTCTCCAAAGTTGCTTTCATCATTAGTGGATCTGCTTGAGCTCGCAAATTTGTTCCGCCTCTATGTTGTCAACAAACTTCCTCTTGTATTAATTGCATCTGTTGCATTCCATGCATTCGTTGTGTTCTTCGCTACATTTGGTATGCTGCATTCAACTTCTATTCATGATTTTGCTTACTATGATGTTATTGTTGTCATATCTTGATGTCCTTGTCTACGAACAACTTGATATCTTCGTGAGAAGGCAAACTCATAGACATTTGATCGATTGCATCTCCAGGTGTGCTTTGGACGGTGTCTTCGACTCTGTTATGTTGGAAACCATTGTACATGCATTGTCGAGAGGAAGATGAACACCTAAAATACTTGGAGACATGGAAACACTCATGGCAAGCAATCTATCAGTCGAAAACCAAAATGAACTTGAGAAATGACTCACAACATGCCTATGTGGCTGATCATGAGGGTTGCGCAATTTCGGCCGGGAGTTTGGGAGACCAACTACAAAGACTGCACAAGGCACAGTCTGGGTTGTTGGAAGAATGAATGACTACTGGAACTGCATAATGCATAGTCAAGTTTGGTTGCTGACTGTCACGATTACACAATGTGCAACCTCAGTTGGCAATGGTTACAGGCTCAATGACTACATTCCACAATTTTCTTGGCCAGTAGTCACTATCCCTCAGGATTGTGAAAAGAAGGCCTAGGGAATAGCTTCTAGGAAGAAATGTGAATTTCTTGAGAGGAAGGCAGAGCCTTCCCTCTCAATATTGTGCAATGTTGTCTTAGTGAGGCTCTTGGTAAGGCAGAGTCCGAGCCAAGGCTGCCCAAACTCGCCGACGTGCAACTGAAAGTGAATGTGAGTGTGAGTGTGAATGCATGTTGATACTGAGTGTAAGCATAAGTGAATGATCATGCATGCAAATGGTGAATGATAGATTTAGAAAATGGAACAACATGCATGTGGGTGAGGCGAGTCGCTGAATCAGCAACTATTCGCGAAAAATAGTTTCATGCATGCAAAAACTGTGAGATGTTGACGAAAATTGGAACGATTCTAGGACAAGCTAATATACATGTAAATGATAGCATACTTTGAAAGAAATCAGACAAACAATTCTCATACAATCGAAAACACAAAAAGCGACAAAAATGCAACACAAGGCATGGGAAGCAGGCTTACCCAAAAACAACTGAACTAAATGTCCCAACTACTCCTATATGTGATGTGGGATCTTAGAGCTACAAGGTTGATGTGAGGAATGAGCTCTATAGCATCCTTTTGATGACTTTTGATAACATCGAGGTTGTGACGCGCATGCCACAAATCTAGGGAAAGCGAGACTTGGTGGGAGGTTTCTGAAATGATTCTTGCATGTAATCTCCAACTACTAAACATAGATCCCTAAAAGAAGGGATGCCTTTGCATGCTTCCTTGGGAGAAGTAGCTTATGCATGCAAGTCAGTTTTTCTCAGTCCTAGAGTTAACTTGTCAACTCAGTGCACATGCAAGAGACTGCTCGACTGCTTGAAGGAAATGCACATTTCTAGCTCAGAGCTAGGCTAACTACCAAAGATATTTGCGCAATTTCTGGGTAGAGAAGCTAGCTACTGCCCAGATTTGTGAAAATTCTGGGCTAAGCAGCCCTGCTGGGGAAAATTGCACAATTCCTCCTAGGAGTGTTGACTGGCAGAAATTACGCAATCTTGGTGCCTAGCAAGCTTCTAGACAGGATTGCACAAATTTTGGAGGGAAGGTTGGTTTTCCTCCAAAAAAGCACAATTTTCTTGAGGAAGGAAGCTACTCAACCTACAGCTAGACCAAGTCTGGGTGAACAAACTGTGAGGGGAATGGATCAAGTTGTGATCGACAGGCTGCCTTTGTGCAAGAAAGACATTGAAGTTTGTGAACTTGACGAAGCAAGGCAAGCTACTGCGAAGGTTGGAAGGAGGCTCCAAAACGAAGCTAAGGGAAAATCTTGGAGGGTGGTTATAGCTGCTGCACCGGTACCTTTCTCTATACCACTGCAAAGTTTAATATAGCCTTAACAATTTCATGGGATCTAGCCCACACACTATGCTTGTATATTTTAGAAGGTTGTTTAAGGTTTTGTTTCTTGTGTCTAGCATAGGCTATTATATATATACTTATGGTGAAATGTGCACATCTAACTTTAAACCTTTAAATTTTTTGGGTTGTATCCATAGCATATAATTGTCATTATATCATTTCATTGGAACCTTATTTATTTTTCCAAATGTGGGTTGATGAGGTTAGAACATTCTCAACTCCACAGTTAGCGCCATTACATGACTTGGCGATATGAGCCATCACGATTTATGTCAAGATCAACGATTTTCCTTCTAGGTTCCTAATCCTACGGCTTAGGTGGAAAACGGGTGCATATGGTAACCACCACCTCCACAGTTGAAACCCTCACCGACAATGATTTGGGCTCTACAACGACTTGTACAATATGTTATTGTTTTGGTGAAAACCTACGCCAACTAACTTACCAATTGCTTGTTTAATAAGTTAAGAAAGTTTAATCCAGGCTTCTAGCCTTATTTCTTTCAAATTCATCACGGGTTCTACAATTTTTAATAAGTTTGGTTAAAATTTTATAGATGCTTATTGAATATAGAGTATGACTTCTACCTCTAGAAACTGGGAATATTATATTGTCTCATACTCGGAAGGAATGAAAATTATCTATGGAATTTTTCTTTCTTTGTGGTTCTTTTCTTTGGGCTACATTCCATTTATTTACCTAGATCTTGTTAATGTATAAGGCTTTGGAAATGTAGGTTTTATAGGTAAATGCCTTCAAATTTCATTCAAATTTCTCACTCTCACAATACTCCTTAATATTTCAATATTGTAAGAAATTATTTCCTTATTGGATCTTCTGTATTCCTCTCTAGGTTTGTTCTTAAAACTCGACGCAAAGTTCCCTAAGGTTTTCTACTCCTCGACAATATCAGGTTCCCATTTTTTACTTTGTTTACCCTGCATGTATAGGTTCTAGATGAATTTAATTTCAAAAAATGCCCAACCACAACCTACAATTACCAATTTTAAATTTCTTGTAGGATCTTAAGGTTTTACCTATAATTTGGTTCGTGACTTCTTTATATTGTAAAGAGAGTCGAGTCTTTAAATTGTCTGATTTTTCTAGATACAAAGACCCTTAGGGTTATGTTAATGGTGTTGGACCTGCCAACATGTCAAGTGGATCTCCCCAGAAAGAAGCCCCAACTAGACCTCTGACCATTTGGAGTAGGAGTCCCACAAGTGGGTGGTAATGTAGTGCCTCGACCATGGTAGCATGCAAAGTTAAGTATGATAACTTTGCTTAGAAGGAAGTGTGTGACCTTGTAGCGAGTCAAGTGAGATGCATGGGGGTTCTAACACATGGACGGGAAAAGGAAGTGTGTCCCTCAAAAACTTGTAATAGTACATAGCCTAAAAGGAACACACGAACAGAATGACATCATAAGATGGAAGCAGAATAGTCCACAATCCAAAGTGGCGGATTAATACAACAACATGTCTTCAACAAGATTCATACATTTGTATAAAAAATAGGTCATACACAAATGCATAAGTTAAATAACATACATTGCTAAAGCAACCAAAATAGTCCAACTACAATAACAACATATGCATGAAAACGTGATGGCCCAGTTATATTATTAAGTGAAAGTTCCATCCATACATACACCATTGACAGCCATTGGCCCCAATAGTGGAACATTACAGTCAACACCGTATGCTCCTCCATAGAGATGTACTCACTCTATGCTGTGCAGAAGCCAAGGCTCATCACAATACTCTCCAAGCTTTTCTAAGCAGTTCCTATCCAAAAGATTGGCTCCCAAAAATCTCATTCTTTGAGCTATGAGTTTCTATTTATAACAAAGGGAGGGGTGACCCTTGACATTCCCCTTTGTGACTCTTTGAATTCCCTCATGCCTCTTTAACTTTTTTTATAAATAACTTATTACAATACATAGTGATTGTTCACATTCCACTAATGACACTTGGAATTTCACTTACAAAATATTTACAAATAATATACATTTTGCACGTGTATCCATGTGAGACAAAATAGGCTGGAGACAACCTAACAAGACACAACACTATGACTTTGAATTTTGGGGCAAGGCCAATTCAAAAACCTCCACTTGATGATCCTTGGTCACATATTGATGCCAATCTATTGGAAATAATACTGAGAAGGGGGGTGAATCAGTATTCACAATTCAATAATTTTTCATTTCATAATCAAATTTATATACGCTCCAAGGACCATGTTTCATAAATTTTCAGACGGGATACTTCTGGTACACAACAACACAATATGAAGGCCACAGTTCATCAAATTTTCACACTAGACCCATCAGTAACATCGAAGCTCAAACTCAATAATAACTGCATCAAGCAACAATCAGTCAATCTGAACAATTAGATCACTGTCACCATAACAATATGCTGAAACCAGAAGCCTGCATCATCATCTAGATTCAACTGCAACCTCAAAAATCATATGTCAAAAGTTATACATGACTTTAGTGAAGCCAACCTATGTGTATACGCTACTTCCTTTAACCAAACCTGTGTATACCTCTAAAATTACTGAATCATAAAAACCTTTGAATCAAAATTGTATCAACCTATAACATTATGAAGATATATTGTCAAATTACATAGATCTATACAAACAACATCAAATATCACCATTCTCACTTAATAAATCAATCAATCAGACTCAATCTCCTTATGCATTCAATTCTACTTTCAGATGTAAGAAGACATCATTGATAGACAACAGTAAAACAACAACACTGGTAAGATAGATTAGTCATTTCTGAATAACAAGATTTTCATTTGCATACGCTACTTGGAAGATTCAAACCAACGTGTATACGCGCCTTCACCAAAGTGAACGAGCGTATAGATTTGCAAATACTAACTTAAACTTCAGAGCTATTCCAGACTTCAGTCATACCTAGATCATAATATTTATAGGATAAAACATGCGTCAGTATTAAGATCTAGCCCAACAATTATTAGATCATACAATGATAAGTCATTTCAGGTCTCATGATCCTAAACCAACATTGTATCAAAAGGTGCACAAGATATTTTAGATCACATCATAACCATAGTTCTTGCAACATAAGATATACTTCAGATAGAAGTATTCATGAAAAACTCCTTCACTTGCAGACTTGGCCCTTTGGTTTTCTCCTCCTTATATAGCTTTTGGCATTTCTCAATACCTCGGACCAAAACAACTCTTAGAACTTGTGGTATTCTTGGACGAGATCAAATAACCATTACTCCACTCAATATTGTGGGCTAACACCATGGTATTGACCCTTGGTATTCTTTGATCTTAAATTTCCTTGATTTTCCAACCCATACGCACTTTTCCTCTTTTGAAAGTGCATGTATATGTATACACTCCTTTTGTATAGTGAACACGCTTGCATACACTACATTGACAAGGTGAACCTGCGTATACAACTTAAACTACCTTAAAACATCATTTTCCTTCAACTTCTTGATTCTGATAAGTAGTCCTTTGTTCCAACTTCCTGTTCTTCTATACCATTGTCTTGTTATCTCTGAATTGACCTATTACATTGTGAGTTTCCTTTTATCAACTTGGTACTGACCTATGAGTGAGTTTCCATCAAGGACAAAACTTGTACCATAATGCTAACAATCCCCCCCTTTGAACTTGAGGGCAACCATATTGGTGTTTATTACGTCAAGTTGTAGAACCTGTTATATATATCAAATAACACCAATAAACTCTCCCCCTTTGAAATCAAGGGCAAAGGGTAGACCAAGATATTCTCCCCCTTTGAGATACACTATGTTGTTGATGCTCCTCCTGAGTACATGCAGAGTCTGCAGAGATATTTTTCAAAATAATAACATGACTCTATAGCTCAACTATGTGAGTATGATCTTCCTATCACCAATGACTCATACATACATCAATCACCCAACCAAGTGGGAATATACTAAATGTTCATGCATGACTGAAAAATTGCAATTATTACATCATCTTTCCCATGCATAATGGGAGTACAAATTACGTCATATGTCCAAAATGACTCATTAATAGACTATGACAAAAAGAGACATATTATTACATCATATGCCTTTATATGACCTTTACAAAAAAATGTATGAATACCTGAAACCATAGCTGAATTTAGCAATCATGATGCCAACAATGTATAATGTTTTTGAAGGCTAATGCTCCCCCTGAACCTGTGCTGCATGTGCATTGTCAACAAATCATTCATCAAGGCATCTTCATCAGTCAAATAAACAACAACGAACAAAGCATATCAACAGACTGTAACCATCAATATTAGACTGAACATCCATGTTAGAAACTAATTTTGAGTCTGACCCATTGCTTTTCTATCAAAAAAACATATACGCTCCTGCAGCCATAGAAACTCGCGTATATACGCGATTCCTCTTCATGAAATCCACATATATGAACCATTCTTCTAAAAACTAGATTTTACAATAGGATGATGCAGAAACTACTCCCATATTTTGTTTGAGATATTCAAATGTTTCTCTGGGAAGAGGTTTGGTAAATATATCAGCAACATGTTCTTTGGAGGGAACATACTCCAATTTAACTTTTTTTTTCAAGCACTTGTTCTCATAGAAAATGGTACTTAATGGGTATGTGCTTGGTCTTGGAGTGTATGACTAGATTTTTCGGGATACTAATGGCACTTGTATTATCACATAGAATGGAGATGTGTGGAGAACATGTGATTTGAATATCTTGCAGTGATTGCATCATACAAAGTAGTTGTGTGAAGCAAGATGCAACATCCACATATTCTGCTTCAGCTGTAGATAAGGCAATCCAACTTTGTTTCTTACTGAACCAAGACACTAACCGTGATCCCATATAGAATGTACCTCCACTAGTGCTTTTTTTATCGTCAACATTTCCTGCCCAATCCACATTTGTATATGCATGAAAAGTGAGATCTGTATCTTTAGGATACCATAGACAAAAGTCTTGAGTTCCTTGGAGATATTTGAATATCGTTTTTACAACACGAAGATGTGATTCCTTTGGATTTGCGGGGAACCTTCCAACAAGTCTTAGTACATGCATGATATCAGGTCTGGTACCTGTTAGATAAAGTAGACTTCCAATCATAGATATGTATGTTGGTTGATTTACTTTAGGTGATTCATCATTAGAACTGAGACTACATCCTATTACCATTAGAGTACATACTGGTTTAGAATCTTCCATTCTATACTTCTTTAGAATCTACTTGAGATATTTAGTTTATGAAAGAAAAATACCATCTTTTGTTTGTTGTACTTGTATACCAAGAAAATAAATTAGTCCTCCAAGTAAGGACATTTCAAATTCTTGCTGCATAACAAAAGAAAAAATCTAACTCATAGATTCTTCATTGCTACCAAAGATGATATCATTAACATAAACAACAATAATTAGCACTTATCATTCTCAATCTTTATGTATAAGTTGTTTACAAATCCTTTTGTGAAAGCTTGTTGTTGCAGATATTTTTCAAGATGATAATACCAGGCCCTTGGAGGTTGTTTCAGTCCATATAGAGCCTTTTTGAGCTTGCATACAAGTTTTGCATCATTTCCTATAATGAATCCTTCCGATTGTTCAATATAAACTTCTTCTTCTAAATCTCCATTAAGAAATGCAAATTTTACATTCATTTGATACACCTTGAATTTTCAAAAACTTGAAAGAGCAAGAGACATTCTTATGGCTTCAAGTCTGGAAATAGGTGCAAAAGTTTCTTCAAAGTCTATACCTTCTTGTTGAGCATACCCTTTACAAACAAGTCTTGCTTTGTTTCTAATAACATCTCCATTTTCATTCAACTTATTCTTGAATATCCATTTTGTTCCTATAACATTTTTATCATGTGGTCTAGGAACTAATTCCCAAGTATCTTTCTTTTCAATTTGGTCAAGTTCTTCATCCATGTCCTTAACCCAACATTCATCTTTGGTAGCTTCATTAACATTATAAGGTTCTATGGAGGATAGTAATGCTAGATAACTAGAAGTTCTTGCAATAGTTCTTCTTGTCTGTACTGTAGACCCTTTTTCTCCTAGAATTTGAGATTCTGGATGATTCTTTTGAACATACCTGGATGGAGTCTTTTCCCTATCAGTTGTATCTTCTTTTAATGCTTCATTGATTTCTTCCTCTATATCATTTTGATTTGATATGGGAAAGCATTCACCATATTCTTCATTGTCATCTTCCTTTGCTGATTTCATCTGTTCCAGATTTCTGCATGCTGCATCAATTACTACATCAATGCATTCAACAATTTTTCAGAGTCTCTTATTATAACATTTGTATCCCTTACTTCTAGATGAATAACCAAGAAGAATTCCTTCATCTGCTCTGTGTTCAAACTTACCAATTTTTTCATCAATCTTTTTAATGAAACATTTGCTTCCAAAAACTCTAAAGTGCTTTATAGTAGGAGGCTTACTATACCAAAGTTCATATGGAGTTTGATAACTATTTACCCAAACATTAGCTTTGTTGAGAATATTTATGGCAGTATATGCAGCTTCACCCCAGAAGGTGGTAGGAATTCCAGATTCATCAAGCATAGCTCGATCCATTTGTTGAAATGTTTTGTTCATTCTTTCCACCACACCATTTTGTTGAGGAATTCTGGCAACATAGAACTGTCTTTTTATTCCATACTGTTCACAAAGTAAAAGAAATCATTTGATATGAATTCTCCTCCTTGATCATATCTGAGACATTTGATTTTTAGATCTGATTCATTTTCAACTAAAGCTTTTAATGCTTTAAAATTTCCAAGTGCTTTATCTTTATTCTTTAGTAAACCTATCTAGCACATTCTAGAAAAATCATCAATGAATAAATTGAAGTATTATTCTCCACGAGGTGACTTTTTCCTTCTCGGCCCCCAAAAATCAATATGAATGAGTTCAAGAGGCTTACTTTCTGATCCTTATTTTTCATTGAAATGAACTCTAGTTTGCTTACCGACTTGACATGGTTTGCAGAGGGTATTTTATGGAATGTTGATATTTGGAAGATCACGAACCGGCTTGAGCCTGCATGTTTTTCTTATTTGAGAAAAGCTTAGAAGCCCCAATCTTCTGTGCCATATCCATTTCTCTTTTGTTTTAATTAGATAACATTATTTTTGACCTCTTTTTAGTATATATAGATTGCTTGGAGTTCTTGCACCTTTGATTACGGTCTTTCCTATATCAAGCTCACAAACCACACATCAGTTTAATCGAAACACACCTTCATTTCCTTAATCACACATTTGACTGACACTCAACAAGCTATGATTTAAACCATCAACATACATAACATTTCCAGCTTTAACCTTTTCTTTCAAATAAATAGAACCTTTACCCTTAATGAGAGATTGCGTGTTATTTCTAAAAGAGACATTATTTTCCTTTTCTAAAGCATTATATGAAAGGAGTTTGTCTTTATCACCTGTCATGTGTTTAGAGCATTTGCTATCAATGTACCACTGATTTTCTTTTCCTTCTGCAAACAAAGCTATGCCACATCTTTTTGATTGAAATTCCTTCTTTCTCCATACCTTTGAATTTGATGATGTTTTCTCCTTTTGAATTGTTGGCTGAAATTTTCTCCTGCATTCAAATTCTTCATGACCAAAGTTATTGAAAAATGAACATTCAATTTCATCTTCAAGAGGAGAAAAGTTATTATAAGAACTTTTCTTGATTCCTGTCATGCTCCTTCGTTTTCGTGCTTCTCTAGTCATGATAGTTTTGTAAGCAATACATTGAGCAACCTTATGCCCAAAGTTATGGCATGAAAAACATTGTCCATTAAAGAAGTTTCTATGATCATAAAATCTTTTGGTAGGTTTACCTTTTGGTTGGTGCTTCTATTGATGTTCACCCTTGGAGTAAAATGAGCATGATTTACCTAAGGAGTACTTTTAGGCTTTTGCTGAAGATTGATGCATTGTTCATTGGTCTTTGCTACATCAAGATAACTTCTGGTGATGACTGATGGCTTTTGTGATTGGGATGTTAATTCAGTATATCCAAGACCAGTCTTTATAAGATGAGAACATTGAGCCTTTATGATTTCATCTAAAGTTTCAGATCCTTTAGAAAATTTAAGATTAAGAGATTTTGTCTTCTCAAGTTCTTTTCTTAGACCCACTACCTCACATTCTAATTTTTAGTTGTGCTTTTCTCTTTCAATGAGTTGATGTGTCAAAGTGTTTATGACCATATTATTTTCTTCCAAACAGATTTTGAATTTAGTGATTTCTTCAAGAAAATCTTCCTCTTCTAAGGCATCCATAAAATCATCATTTCCATAAGCCATGAGTAGTTTAAAATCTTGTTTAGATTCATCTTCATCACTATTAGACATTCCATCACTATCTTCATGAGTATAATAACTTCTTCTATTAACAAACTATTTTCTATTACCTTTTGTAGACTCCTTTAATTTTTCATGATTATCTTTATGAGGACATTTAGCAGCATAATGGCCAACTCTACCACAAGAAAAAAATTTGAATGGAATCTTACCTCTATCTTATGGAACCCCATTGAAGCTTCTTTACAAATTTTACCTCATCTTCTTCTGAAATATATCCTGATTAATTGAGATCTTCCTTTTCTTTTCCCTTTGCTGAAGCTTTGAAGGCAACATCTCTAATATCTGATGGACCTCCTTTCTTCATTTCAAAGGAAGTTAAAATTCCATGCAGTTGAAGAATAGTAACAGATTGAAGATCCTGATTTTCATCTATGGCAAATACTTTTGACTCAAATTTAGAAGACAAATATCTCAAAATTTTCTCTACTAAAGT
The DNA here is from genome assembly GCA_000404065.3 of Pinus taeda. NCBI lineage: Eukaryota > Viridiplantae > Streptophyta > Pinopsida > Pinales > Pinaceae > Pinus > Pinus taeda. The sequence continues at coordinate 140,775 of APFE030050347.1, forward strand.
AGCCTCCTTTATTTCTTCACCCAGATTCTTCATATGATTTACAATCTCATCTACTCGTAAAAGGTAAATAGAAATACTTTCATCACTATGCATCTTGAGATTTTCATGCTAAACTATGAGAGTTTGGAGCTTAGCACGTTTTACCTAGGAGTCTCCTTTGTAGCTCTGAATGATTTTGTCACATATTTCTTTGGTTATCTTGAGTTGCATGACTTTGATGAATTCTGATTCTCATAGACTTCCCAATAAAGTATTGATGGCTTTGGCATTGGTTTCATATAACTTCTTTCCTGCTGTATATGTGGGTATTTCTGTGGGAAATTGCTATCCTCCTTCCACAATTTCCCAAACATTAGCTCCAAGCAACTGAAGATAGGCTTTGGTTCTTATCTTCCAATATACTAAGTTGTTTTTGTGGAATATTGTTGGTCTAATAGATCCCATGCCATTGTGATTTTTCATCTTGAGAGATATCCCTTCAAGTGATCAAGTTTATTCTGAAGGACCTGCTATGACACCAATTGTTGGAAATAATACTGAGATATTCCACTGTCTCTGATTATAAGGACATCATAGATTCCTTTGTCCACCTAGTGATGAATATGATGATAGGGACTGTGCAACCTAGGATTATTCCTCGGATCAAAAAGGTACTTCAGCTGGCTAAAAACATCAAGATAGGAGAATGGTACTTGTACCAGAATCACATAGAGATCAGATCTATGGCTGCCACTCGGCTCCATATAAATTTCCAAAGTATCTTCCCTTGAGAATTTTTGTCTTGGAATATTTTAGGAAAATCATAAACTCAGATGATGTCCACTTCATGGTTGCAAAGTAGAAGGCCCAATTTAGAGTCAAAAGTGAACTGGGCCCCTTTATTTGCAATAATAGACAAGTTGGACCAGAGGCAGACAATATGTTACAAGAGTTGAAATTTACCAAGAATTTTATGTGGTACTATGACCCTCATGGAGTAATAAGAAAAATAAGAACCAGGATTAAACTAGCTCCTTATGCACATTATTCAGTGCCTGAAATTGAAAGATATGTCAACCAAACTAAACGGTTGGAAAACACTTTGGTAGATAAATATAGCACAATTATTGATGTTGAAAATCCTCTGTGTGATATTAAGCAACAAATTGACCTGAGTGAGTTCTTGCGGGTCCTAGATCAAGGTCAAAAGATGGATGCTCAATCTGCATTGAAAACACCTCTGAATAAGAAGAAAAACCCTAAAAACAGAGAAGTGACTTCTAGTTCCCAGATGGAAATAGTGGATGAGTAAGCAGACACAAGGAAAATGAGAAAACTCAAGCCTATTTCTTAACAGGAGGAACATAGTGAAGTAAAAATGGCAGAGCTAGAAATAGAGTCAGAACCAATACGAGAGACAATGCCACACATAACAGGTCAGAAAGGAAAAGAGGCAATCAATGAACCCAAAACTTCTAACACTCAACTGTTAGAGAGATAGAAGTTAGCAGAAGTTTCTTCCTTTGTCAAACCAACTGATAAAGAAAGAACCATCAAAGATGGATAAAAGGAGATTAAATTAAGAAATGAAAAATTGAAAGCTGAGACATATGCTTAGTATTTCAAGCATTCAGCTCCTAACTAGAGTTGACTAATGTTTGCTTTTGATATTGAGGAAGGTGTAGGTTTTAACCCCATATAGAAATTACCTGCATACGAATTCTAAAACACATAAAATAAACAATGCAAGAGCATAACACATAAAACACATATACATAGAGATTTCCCCTGGATCCCAAAACTGGGATTACCAGCTTGATTTTTCATTATGTTCCTTTGAATGTTATAATACATATTTATACATGCCGAAGCATCCAATACCATGGACCTAAAACCATCACATCCAAAACCATGGACCGAAAACCACCGTGTCCAAAACCATGTGCAAAAAACATGCACAAAACCATAGGTAGGTCCGACCAACCCTATATAGGGTCCAAAACAAAAAGAAAATCCAGGGCGTTGCCCCGAACCCCATAGAGGGGGGTTACTTGCACCGCTCAAATCCCCTGTGACCCCCCTGCTATACAATCGATGCAATGAAAGGGGGTGCTCTAGCCCCCCTCTAACCCCCTGGTTAACTACGTGGGCTAGTCATGGAAAGAATATAACACAACCCAACAAAAGGAAAGATGAAAATTTCATATATTCATCCAATGGTGCCACAACCCAAATCTTTTGCAGATTATAATAAGGTCACATTTGAAGTGTTGGCAAAGGACATCCATCCCTTGGACCAAATAGAGTTTCACAAACAAGCTGGAGAAATGATATACTCCACCTTGACTGGTAAGGCTATGGATGCATACATGTTACAAGAGTCCTTAAATAATATAATTGCACAGATGAAGCTAGAAAAGGCCTCCTCTCAAGCCAAGGACAATGTGATTAAATCCTTAGAAGACCTAGTCATAGAAATGGGCCATGATCCTATAGATATTAAGGCAGTATAACAATTGATCAAAAATAAAAATGAAGATATAGTAGCTTTGAAGAAGCAGTTAAAACTCCTTGCTTCATTACACCCACAAACCACCGAGGTGTTAGAGGGCCAAACTAACCATGAGGAAATGCTTGACTTGGTGTTATAATTGAACACCCAGTTGAAATAAATGGAGAGAGAAATGGATAAGTTGACCAAGCAGGCCAACCTCCAGGAAGTTGCAGCCACTGTCATCCCAACCTTCACCACAACAATACCATCTTCATTGGTTGAAACATTAACTCCTACAACTCCATTGACCATTGCATTGCCTGCAGCAACACCGTCTACTTCAGCAATAGGGTCGACCGCAATGGATTCTATAGGTGAAGAAGCTAATAAGTTGGTTAAGGCAATGGAAGAGATGTCCCTCAAATCTATTGAAATCAAGAAACTAGAAGAGAAAGTAAACAGTCTGGAGACAGACTGTAGACTTGCTCAAACTATGAATAAAGAGGAACATCAAAAGGTAGCAAGGTTAACAGAGGGGATACATAAACTAGAGAAAGAAATGACTCTAGGTGAGCCATTGGGACAGGCAAAAGAAAAACTTTGGACCAATATCATTGACTCTATCAATGATATTTGGCCATCCATTCAAATAATTTTTTAGCAGATTGACCTGGTTAAAGAGGCCACAAAGGCCATTCAAAACGTTAGAATAGAGCTGGAAGGATGCTAGAAGAGGCAACCATAATCATTAACTTTTTGAATTATAAAAACAAATATGAACTTGAAGAATTAAATATTGATGATAGGACAAGGACAATCCTGGAAGTAAAAAGAATCCTTACTAAAAGGAATTTGATGCACAATTTAGAAGACAAGTGTCAGACCATGCAACTTTCCATAGATAGATTTAATTTCAAGTTTGACACTTTGAAACAGAAAGGTTCACCAAGTCCTTTGGTAATTAACGATAAATTGATGACATGGGAGGACTATGACAGGAAGCTCAGGGAAGTGGCCAGATATCAAACCAATAAGGCAGCCATCCAAAATACAGCAAAACAGGGGATTCCCTCTGGTAAAGTCCTTTACCAAGCTTTGGAGAACTTGTTTTAACTCCGACATGAGGTAAAACACCTATTTGTAAATAAGCCTACATTTGCTTAGTACACAAAGGCTGATGAGGTCTTCAAAAAGTTGAAGAACATTCAGTTACCAATTGAAGAGAGATGGGAGCAGCTAGATGACTTACATTAAGTCAAAGTAAGCCCAACAATTAACACAGTTCGATAAAAACAGAATGGTGAAAGTAAATGGGCAGTTGTCCCATTCCAAGAGTATCAGTGAAAGAATATAAGTCGAAGAGTATCAGATGACAACTAAAAGATCAATTGGCTAAAATATTAAAAAGAAATGAGATATAATAGTTCCAAAAAGAAATTAGTTAGAAAGGTGGCATTACCTTATTAGAATTAGGTATTCTTTCCCTAAAATAAATCTCAAGTTAGTTTGGGATATTTTGTAAATAATTATGTAAAAATACTTCATAATTCGAAGTATGTAGTGTGGATTTTACTAGACATTTCTATAGACTTTTTGATTAGAAGACCCAGAGGGTTATTATATCGTTTGCTGAGCTGACAAGCTGGATTGATAAATAAAGATCAAATATTTCCAAGGATTCATGTGTTGAGCAAACTTTAGAGAAGTATTCTCATGTGTTATTGTTAATTTTCTCAAGTTATTCATAATCTATAATGAGTTTCTGAATCTAAATGTTTTAACTAGAATAATACTTCAGAATTTGTTTAATTATAATTTGTCTTAACAGTTATACATTTAAATGTTTTCTGTTGATATCTAAGTTAAGTAATTCTTAGTTTCTCCTTGGTTTATATTGATTTCTTGAATATTCAGGTTAAAGGATTCTTAATTTCCCTTTGATCTCGATTACCTGTTCATTCCTCATTCATTATCTAGGTCTAAGAACTCTTAATTGCTCTCTCACCCCGAGTGGAACCCTTTCACCCCTCTGTCTCAAAGATGTGGAAAACACTCTGCTATCTTGCCCTTTGAACGTTCCCTTTAGTGAGTTAATCCAGTTTTTCTTCCTTATTGTTTGACTCCATAGCCCAATGGTCTAAAAGACATCAGTCTATCCATATGTTTAAGTAATCCTACCATCCAATCTCAAATACAAATCAAAATCCCAAGAACAATCATAACTAGCATAAAATTAAAACAAACAAAGTTAAATCATACAGAGAGAGCCCTCTCTGAGTTTAGGTTGGCTATAACCTATGCTCCAAAGTTGGTTAGTGGTTACCTCATAAATTTCTTTCTTCTAACAACTTCTAGATAATTTACCAAGTGATAAGATGTACCATTGCCTTGTTACCTCTGAATTGACCTGTTACATTGTGAGTTTCCCTTTATCAAATTTGTACTGACCTGTGAGTGAGTTTCCACAAGGAGAACACCTATACCATAATGCCAGGACAATATTGATAATATGTTATGATGTCCCCAAACTGCTTGATGGTGTCTTCTTGATAGTAGACTCTTGCCTCCATAGCTTCTAGGTACATGGTCTTGGAACCTGTGTCCATCTCATCCTAAATCATGTGTAGCATGGTGTAGACCATGATAGGACCATCAATGTGCTTTTGAATGTTTGGTGTGTTAAAAACCAAGTCATCCCTAGTGGCCTCTCTCCTTAGTAGCTCCATGTACCTGTTGACCTATAAATGGACTTGGTTCTTTTCCTTCACTTTGGTGGGGAACTTGTATCTGTTCACTCTCTTCCTAGGTTGTTAGATTTTCCGGCTCATCAACATGTATTGGCAATGTTTGCTATGTCTTTGTGCCTTTCCTTTTTTCTTCTTCCTATTTCTGCTTCCTTTCCTATTATTTCCTTCTTGACTCCTATTCTTCCTTTGGTTCTTGTTCTACTTGTTGTGATCTCAATTTTGCTACCTACAAGCTCTGATCTTCTCTCTTCCTCTGTTTTTCTGTATGTTTCCTCTACTTCCCTTTTCTTTTGTTGTCAAATTTGATTGCATGAAGATTGAATGCGCTTTCACTCTGCAACTTTTTTCTCCCTTTATTATGTTAGCAATTTCCTCTTTCCCTAATCTTGTACTGGATTGCTGCCTTCTGCCACTGCGATTGATCTTGATGCCATGTTAGTGTTGATTCCTTTTCTGTAAACAGTTGCGCATCTGCATATATTGGCAAGTAAATTGGCTTGCGCAACTACTTCCCCAGTAATGCTTTCAGTAATTTCTCTTGAAACAAGTATCTTTGGTTCCATGGTACAATGACCACTAGAGAGAAGTGCTTCATGAGTGTGGTACCTATGGGACAAAAAGGATACTCATGGAAAGCAAACATTAGCTCTTACAAATATAACTTCACATCATGATCAAGTAGAAACTAGGGCATATAATGAGAGGAATTGCACAATTTTGACTGATAGGGGTGATTGACTTACTATGGGAACTGTGCATTGCACAGTCCTAGTAGTTAGTGCGGAAGCTTGATGATTGGAACTGCGCAGTGCGTATTTTAGTTTGGGCTAGATCTTGGGATACTGCACATTACATAGTCTTAGTGACCAGGTTGGGAGACTGGCTCTTGGAACTACATAGTGTGTAATTGGGGCTAGCCCAAGATAGGTTATGCACAATTCTAGAAGCCTAGAACCCTTAAGCGCCCAGATTGCACAGTGCATGCAGTGAAGTGTGAGATCCGGGCAAGGGAGCCCATATCTATCCATGGAGAGTGTGCAAACAAGAAGATCTGAAGGATAATGTAAGGATGAGTGCAGATCTGACTAAGTGTAGATGTATCATGTAAAACAAGTGCAAAAATGGATCAAACTGAAGGAATAAGAGGCATATGAAGGGATTCGCCGCACGACGATCGTTGGTGGAAAAATTTGAAAAACCATTCGACGCTTGGGGAAGACAATGCATAACTTGAAACAACACTTCTACAAGATAAATCACATTAAACCGACATTTATCATTCAACAAAACAAGTGAAGCAACACTCTCACAAGCTAAACAAACAAAATAGACAGAAAAAGTAGCGAAAGAAAATAAAAGAAAAACTCACCCTGAAAAGCGATGATAATGCTCTGAAGGCTCCTTGATCTCCTAGGGAAGCTAGAGCTTGATGATAGAATGTATAAGTGAGCTCTAGAGTCATCCATTACATATATTTGAGAAAAATGGAGTTCATGATGCATATGATTGAGATCAAGGATAACAATGAAAATTGACATAAACTTCTAAAGATGGTAATGTGTCACCTTTGGGAAACTAATAATATATCCCTACCTCCTAGGGATGATTTTCCTCTTAGCTTCTTTCTTTTTTGGTTAAACTGCCATGCAGTGAGAAATTCCTGAGCACAATATGTTCTACACAATTTCTGGGTTGAGTGGCTTTCGCTTCCTCTCATGCTCTGTTGAGTTTCTCAGCTGAAGGCAAGCTGTCCGTTGGGTCTGCGCAATTCTAGAGCTGAAGGCTCACTTGCTGGCTTGGATTGTGTAATTCCCAGGAGCAAGGTTGGTTTCCATCAAGGATTTCGTATTTCACTAAGGAAAGCCTAGAACCAGGTGAAGACCAAGTCAAGAGATCGTCTTGTGGGTTAGACAATAAAGAAAGTAAGGAAACACAAGCCATCAAGCAAAAGATAAAGCTCAATGAAAGCACAAGTACATGGGACAGTGCAAGATAAGCTGTTGTGATTTAGGAGGGAGGCTCAAAAACGAAGCTTAGGAAAAATTTTGGAGGGTGGTCGTAGCCGCTAAAACATTAGCAACAAACCAATAGAACAAGTGAGTTTAATCCTTCCAGAAGTACTGTTCGATTCTTTGATTGTCATGGGTTCTTCACTAGCTTGAGTTGAACATGTAGTCCCTACCATTCTCTTTTATCAGCAACAGGACATAACAGGCTAAGTCAACTAAGTTGTTTCAATTGGGGATGAGGGGTATATTGATGCACAAGTAATATAGACCATCATAGTTTAAGTTTCATCTCAAGTGTTGCTTCGCTGCCAGTAGGCCTAGACAGTAACCCGACGAAGTCACTTCAAGGACACAAGAATTTCTCCACTTCCAACAATCCTAGTCAGTATCTTAATAGAGTTACTTGCTTCACCTCCCTACACAGGAAGCCTTTCTCTTCTTTCTCCTTTATTTTATTTTTCATTTTTCATAGGACTGTGCATAGGCACTTCTTTATTTCATGAGGCTGAAGAGGGATCCCAACTTATTGAGAGCAGAAGAGGTTGTCCCTTTAGAGAAGAATGTTATATATACTTATGACATACTTGTTAAGGTTTTCCCCCACCTTACTCTACTTGACTAAGTCGACAAGGGTTAATCGAATATACAAAACCGATTAGAGTAGGTGGTACTAGTTAAAAGTGCAAGCGTTGTGTTTTCACCAAGACTCAATCTGAAAGGAACGTATTTTCCATCAAGGTATCATTGACTGAAAGAAAACAAGGTCTTCACAAGGAGAGGGAATAGACAGATGACTAGATGTTTATAGTTTTACAAGTCCTATTGTATTTGCCCCTACTTTTCTTAAGAAGGCAGGCACGATTTCATGGGAAACTAATCCTACGAGTGCATAAACAAACAAGCAAGTGAAGGAAAGCAGTAACACGAAAGCAAAACCAATAATCGAAAGAAAAACATGAAAGAAAACACAAACAAGAAAGAAAACCCTACTCCTACTCCTAAGCTAAATAGTGCATGGACCTACTCACGTGAAGTGATAATTCCAATGCAATCACCGACGCATTGGTTGGCCCATGTAGATGAGGGCATGTTTGACAAGAAATATATTTAGGAAAACTAGCAAGAAAGAAAGATAAAACAATGAAAACCAACATGCTCGAAGTTTGAATGTGTAAACAAAAAATAAAAGAGTAAAATAACATGACAAACACTTTGTGGATGTGTCATGGTGTTGTATTACACTGTGTTCAAATGAAAAACATGTACATTCTTTTCATCTTGACAAATGAGCAGACATGGAAAAAGAGGAAAACTTGCATTGTGCAAGATGACTTGCTACATATGAGTCCTCCAATGTGTGAGTGATAGGATCGTGTGATTCTAGTGGAGAATTTGAAATGTGTAGATCAGATTGATTTTCAATGTGCACGAGAGAGTGATGAGGATCTTGAGGTGATTCAATAGATTTCTGATAGGAAGTGGGACTAACCTTAGGGCTGTGAGAACCTGACATAACCATCAGCTCAGGCTGAAGTTCCTCGATAGGCTGATGGATTTCTGCCTCATCAAAATATAAATCATCAAAGACTGATGTCTTAGAAAGATCAACAATAAGTGAATCAGAATCATGATTGAATGAATAAGTAAAAATATCACGACATCAACGATCATATAATTAGAGATGTGCATCAACATCCTCATGATATGAAGAATCATACTGATGGGTTGATGAGAAACAAAAATTTTCACCCTCTTAATTTCTAGAAATAAAAGATGACATATTTGGTGGATTTGGAAAGAAATATTTGTCCTCTCCACAATCAAATGAAAAAATGACATCCTGTGTGTCTTATGAATGATCGAAAGTGGAAACATCCGGGGATGAATTTTCACAAGAAAAATTAGAAATGGCAGGATCACAGAAGATGACAGGATAATGTGGATGAGGTGCAGACATAAGGAACTCATACTTGACCACAGGTACTTCTTAAGATTCCCACACATGATCATCATAAATGTTAGTGTAGGTTAGCTTCTCAACACCAACTCCATTGACAACTTGATCATCATGAACAACAAATGTGGAGTCCAGAATGAATGAACAAAACATAGTAAAATCTAAAGGATCATAGGAACCAAAGGATAGAGGTTGAGAAAAATATATCACATGACACCTATCAAGGTTTCAGTTCACATCTGCGCAGATATCCAGAGAAAGTGGGGTGGGAGGAGGTGACAGTTCAATAAAATGGTTCACAACTTCTCCCACCTCATCTGGATTTTTAGTTACATGAAGAAGATACTGAAATCTTTCTTTGAGAAATTTTCAATCCATTTCATCTTCAAGGATTTGAAAAGCAATATTAAGGAAGAAATCCCAAAATTGCGCAACAAATTCATCAGGTGCTTTCCATAATTCGATAATGTTTTTATTGAGTGCTTTATGATCATAATGGAAGAAAGCATTACCTAACTCTATGATCATGTGGTTAAAAGAGTGAATAGAGGCTACAAGCAATGTGAGACACCATTTCTAAATGTGACATCTGAATGTGTGAGTGAATAACCCACAGGAAATGTTATCCGAAGGGCCTTCATTCCTCTCATAGAGACCTAAGAAGGAAATTATGTGTCTTAACAGGGCTATTCTGCCTTCATTATTGTATGTGAATCATGACAAGTCATCGATGACATCCTCTGGCACTTCATAATCATGTGCATGAGAAAAAAATGTTGGAGTTGAGATTCTAATGTAAGTCATGAATGATGTGCAAAGATTCAAAATAGACTTTGAGGGCTCAACTTGTCATCTAGCCCTCCTTCTACCACCAGAAATGTTGACGGTGTTGTACCTGCCAACATGTCAAGGGGATCTACCTAATACGAAGTCACAACTAGACCTCTAATTGTTTGGAGTAAGAGTCCTAGAAATTGGGTGGTAATGTAGTGCCTTGAACGCGGTAGGGTGCAGAGGTAAGTATGATAACTTTGGTTGGAAACAAGTGTGTGACATTGCACCTAGTCAATTTAGATGCATGGGGGTTCTAACACATGGAGGGGAAATGGAAGTGTGTCCCATAGAATCCTGTAATAGTACGTAGCCTGAAAGGAACACATGAGCAGACTGACATCACAATTTGGAAGTGATAGTCCACAATCCAAAGTGATGGGTTAATACAACAACATGTCTTCAACAAGATTCATACAATTGCATACAAAATAGTTCATACACAAATGTGTAAGTTAAATAACATACATTGCTAAAGAAACTAAAATAGTCCAAATACAATAACAACATATGCATGAAAATGTGTTGCCTCAGTTATATTATTACGTGAAAGTTCCATCCATAGATACACCATTGACAACTAGTAGCCCCAATAGTGGAACATTATAGTCAACATTGCCTGCTCCTCCAAATAGATGTACTTGCTCTATGTTGTGGAGAAGCCAAGGCTCATCACAATACTTGTCAAGCCTTTTCTAAGTAGTGCTTAGCCAAAAGCTTGGCTCCCAAAAAGCTTGTTTTATGAGTTATGAGGTTCTATTTATAACGAAGGGTGGGGTGACCCTTGACATTCCCCTTTGTGACTCTTTGACTTTGCCCATGAATCCTAAATTTATTTTACAAAAAACTCATTACAATACATAGTGACTATTCACATTCCACTAATGACACTTGGAATTTCACTTACAACATATTTACAAATAATATACATTTTGCACATGTACCCATGTGAGACAAAATAGGCTAGAGACATCCTAACAAGACATAATATTATGACTCTGAATTTTGGGGCAAGACCAACTCGACAACCTCCACTTGATGATTCTTGGTCACGTACTAATGCCAAGCTTGGTACTATTCTAGATTTTCCCAAACTACTTGATGGTGTCTTCCTAATAGTGGACTCTTTCCTCCATAGCTTCTGGGTATATGGTCTTGGAACCTGTGTCTATGTCATCTTGAAGCATGTGCAACATGGTGTAGACCATGACAGGACCACGAGTGTGCTTCTGTATGTTTGGTGCACTCAGCTCCAATTCATCCCCCGTGACCTCTCACCTTAGCTACTCCATGTACTTGTCGACCTCTAACTGGACTTGGTTCTTGTGCTTAGATTTGGTGAGGTAAACTACATATTTTCACTCTCTTCCTCAACTCCGGATCATCAACCTGTATTGGTGTTGTTTTCTATGTCATTTTGCCTTGCCTTTGTTCTTCTTCCCATTCTTTCCTTCTCATCTCTTGTTCTTCCTTAGGTTCTTGTTCTGCTTACGATCTTAGTTATGCTACCTACAAGATCTACTCTTCTCTCTTCCTCTACTTTTTTGTTTGCATCCTCTGCTTCCTTTTGCTTCTACTATCAAATCTTATTTCATGAAGATTGAATGTGCTTTAACTCTACATCTTTGTTCTCCCTTTATTATGTCAGCAATTTCCTCTTTCCCTAATCTTGTACTGAATTGCTACCTTTTGTCGCTGTTTTTGGTCTTGTTGCCATGTTAGTGTCGATTCCTTTCTATAAACATTTGGGCATTAGCATATATGGGCAAGTAAATTGGTGTTTTCTCAACTTCTTCCCTAATACTACTTTCAATAGTATCTCTCGAAACAACTCTCTTTGGTGCCATGGTACAATGAATGCTAGAGAGAAATGCTTCATGAGTGTGGTACCTGTGGGATAGAAAGGACACTCATGGAAAGAAAACATTAGCTCTTACAAATATACTTCACATCATGATCAAGCAATAACCAAAGTATCTATTGAGAGGAATTGCGCAATATTGAGCTCCCAGATTGCACAGTGCATACAATGAAGTGTGATATCCGAGCAGGGGAGCCTAGATCTGTCCATGGGGAGTGTGCAAATAAGAATATCTCAAGGATGATCTAAGGATGTGTGCAGATTTAACTAAGTGCATATGTATGCATGTAAAAAATGTGCAGCAATGGATCAAACTGAAGGAATAGGAGGCATGTGAATGGAGTCTTCGCACGATGACCATTGGTGCAAAAACGAGAAAACTCATGCGACGCTTGGGGAAGGCAATGTATAACTTGACATAACACTTCTACAATCTAAAACAAGTTAAAACCCCAATGATTGTTCAACAAAATGAGTGAAACAACACTCTCACAATCTAAACAAACAAAAGTGACAGAAAAAAGCATCAAAAGGCGATACAAGCAAAACTCACCCCGAAAAGCGATGACAATGCTCTGAAGGCTCCTTGATCTCCTTGGGAAGCTAGAGCTTGATGATCAAATGTATAATTGAGCTATAGAGGTGTCCATTACATATATGTAAATAATAAGGTATCTAGGATCAAGAAGAAAACCTTCTTATGTATTATTTTTTGGGGAAATTACTAAAGCGGGGCTATTCCACATGCTATATAACTATTCCTTGTAAATATGGTAAGACCTTCATGACTATTTCTAAATCATCTCATCCTCTTTAGCTTAGCAATCCTAAAATTTTGTGACACTGGGATGCAAGTCTATAACACTTTTTTGGCAACTCCTTGGATTTCATAAACCCAATGGTCCATGTCCTTCATATTGCACATTGAATCCATTACTACATGATAAACTATCTTGAATCCTTTGGTTTGTTGAGAATCCTAGGAGCAAAATACTACCAGTGTTTTCCTTGGTGCAACTAACACTCTTGGAACTTTCATCCTCTCAAAGTTGATACCCTGTCTAAAATCAATGTAATTGTAGCTAAAACCCTGGTGGAAATAGACGTGTGACACTTGGACTCCCAGCAAAAGTTGAAACTAACTCGAAGAATTTAAAAGGTCAATGGTGTCCCAATTTAATATGTGATGAAATTATGTTATTAGAAGGTCCTGAAGTCAAGGAAGCACATGGTAAAAAGCCATTGGTCTTTAGTAGGTATTCTTTTAAAGAACAATCTTGACTTGTGTAGGTTGAGGGCATATTTTTCATGAATGTTATCAGAAGCTATTATGGGAATGTCTGTTGTGTAGGCTGCAAGGGATCATCAATAACTAGATGTGGCTCAAGGCTTGCAACATTGTGACATAGCTAACCCAAACCAAAATTATTGTCATATTTCTGAGGAGAATGTGGAACTTAAGCCAAGTTATGATTCAGAATCCATGGATGGAGACATGAAGGAGTTATTCGAGTCTCAAGAAAGTGGCCATATTGAGAATCAGAGCTCAAAATAGATTTCTTTATCATTTATGTTACAAGGTGGGATTGCTTGAGTTTTCTTTCAACCTTTTTGTAGAGAAGAAAGGACAAAGTATTACACTTTCAATATAAAAATTGTAGGGTTCATGCTTTTCCCTTTGGCCATCTCTCCCCCCATATTTTTTTCACCATCTACTGAAGGTGCAAAACACAAAAAGATACTTCCATATTGGCATGTGCCTGTCACAACATGCAAACAATAGTGGCATGTGCCTGTCAAAACTAAAATTCAAGTGTAATAATCTCCAAGTGTAGAATACTTAGTGTATTTTCAGGAAGTATAAATATAAACCGAAAATACAGTTTTAACTAGTAAACACAAAATTTCAAGTGTAATTCAACCCAAGCCCTTTCAAGGTTGAAATTCAAGTGTACTAAAATCCAGTTGTAGAGTATTTAGTGTGTATTTGCAGTGAGTATGAATTTAAATTGAACTTACAATTTTGAACAATAAACACAAATCAATTAGTGGATTAGCAGAGAATTCCTCTATTTTTTCATGCTCTCGATGCGAGGATAGGAAAATGACACCCAATTAAATAAAAAATCAATTGTTTATTACATTACTACCAACATAGATGCATCTTAAGTATAGGTTTTTTTTTTTTTTAACTGAAACGGTTAAGTTTTATTGATAGAGAGCTAGTCGGTCTAAGCCTAATCGACCATTACAATTTCCAAAAGTTACAAAAGCACTCTTTCCACTAAAGGAATGGTTGCCTTGATCGGAGATTCTGCATTTATGCTAATCATTCCTTCTTGTAGAGAGCATCCAATATTTGCCAATCTGTCCGCATGTTTGTTTAGTCCTCTGAGAATGTGGCATATTTGAACCAAATGGAAGTCTTTCAGAGTTCTGTTTACTCTTGCTAGTTGTTTATTTAGTGCCGAATCCTTGAGCCTTTTCTTTTTTACCATTGTTTTTATCAGCAATTCTGAATCACCTATGATTAGAGTTTCATTTGGGTTTTCTTTTCTGGAAATTTGACAGGCTTTCAAGAGACTGAGAATTTCAGTTTGATTGTTGGTTTTCAGTCCAAGGCCCCAGCTGAATTCTTATTTTTCATGTTTTGAAAGAAGATCACATCTCCTTCTCCTGACCTCCCTGGATTGCCTTTTGAGGCTCCATAAAAAAAATAGTACACTTGTCCTGGGATTTCCAACACTTGTGGAAGTTTTCCTCAGATTCACGGATTTGCCATCTTTCCTTGTGGTTTGGGCACATATTTGCCAAATGTCTGGCCTTTCTTGTATAATCTTCCAACCACGCTCTTTCTTCGCTTCTTAGGGAGTTGTCTTCCTTTACTGAAGAGCGATTAAGAGTTTCTAAGAGTAGCTTCTTTGCCTGTTCTGCCACTTTTGCTGCGGGTAGCTCAGTGTTATTAAAGTAATCTCGTTCCGGGCTAACCATATTTTCCAGCAAACATATTTTGGAACAGCTATCCACACTTTTTTCTAAATTGAAGTACAGTGGGGATAGCTGGCATTCCAGGAAGTGAACATGGAGGCTATCGTGCTTTTAGTTGGGGGGCTCACATTCAGCCCGGAGAAGAAGGTGGACGATACCTCCTTCGCAAATCACACACTATGAATAGATGATTCGCAGTTTCTAGATCTCTTTTGCAGAGGGCGCATCTATGTGGCCCTGTTGTATTCCTTTTGCATAAATTTTCTCCAGTAGGAATTTTGTTGTGAAATAATGTCCAAAAAAGAAGTTGATTTTGGGAATGCTGAAGTTGTCCCAAATCTGCTTCCACACAGTTTCCCGGTATGGCGAGTCTTGTTTGCTTTGTAGTTGGTAGTATCCTTGGCTTGCTATGTACACTCCATTCTTGCCCCAGCCCCAAGTGTCTTCAAAATCAATGTGAACTGGAGCAAATTCAGAGATTGCGTCATTGAGGTTGCCAACTGAGCGTTTAATTGTTTTGGAATTCTGGGGATATTCCATCTCTGCCAATTGCCATTATTGTCCCATTCTGAGATATCCTCGATTTTCCTAATTCCTTTTGCTCGAAGCTAGTCTCTAATCTTAGAGATCTCCTTGTTTTCGGTAAGAGGGCAGTGTCCCATTATATAGTCTTTCCATAGCTTGGTTTTTTTCCCATTCCCTGGAATGCGATACAGGTGGGTTCTGAAAAGCTCTATGCCTCTGATGCACAGTTTCCAGGCCTGCGTGCCTTTTGCATATTTCTCTGGCTTGAAGGTCTTGATAGTCTAATTTCTGAGATATTTTTGCTTGAAGATCTGGCTGACTTGATGGTTAGGCTTAGCACAGAGCTTCCATAACAACTTGCAACCCAGAACCAAGTTTGCATGCACGGGGTCGTGTATTTGAAGTGCTCCTTCCAGCATCGGTCATTTCACAGTTTCCCAACAGATTAGATGGAATCTATTGGTGTTCCTGCGCCCACCATTCCACAGAAAATTGCGCATGAGCCTGGAGATTTGTTCTGAAATGAATTTAGGAGCCATCATAAGAGAAGCTTGGAATGTGGGCAAAGCCAAGAGGACAGATTTAATAAGCGTGAGTTTACCACCTGTAAATAGCTAGAAGCCTCCCCACACTACTATCTTCTTTTTAAATTTTGAGATTACTTCCTCCCACAGATGATTTCTAAGCCCATCGTTATAGGGAGACCCAAGTATTTGATTTTTTCCCATTCTGCATGCCCTGTATATCCCAGATCTTCAACAATTTTGTCAATTGAGTGTTGTTCTATATTCCAACTGTACACCGTGCTTTTCCTCTCACTTACTAGTGCTCCCGAGATGCTGCAGAATTTTTGAAGAATGGTTCTGAAAGTGTTTTCTATTCTTGAAGAGGCCCCCCCAGCAAGAGAGAGTCGTTAGCGAAAAGTGCATGATTCACTAGTTCTATACCTTTCTTGATTATGATCCCTAGTATACTGCCATTTTATTTTTCCAAAGTCAACTTTCTACTTAATGAATCTGCCATCAGGATGTAGAGAAAGGGTGAAAGGGGACAACCCTGCCTCAAGCCCCTGGTGGCTAAGAAGAAGTTTGCAGGTCTACCATTTATCATTGCTGCTATCCATATCTTCTCTAGGCAAGCTTTGATTAAATTGATGAAGTCCTGACTGAAACCAAAAGATAATAGAACCCTATACAAAAAAGAGCAGTTAACTCTATCAAAGGCATTACACATGTCTAGTTGATGAGAATAGCTTGTTATTTTCACAACTGACTAGAGTGCAGAGCTTCCTATACTTGGATGATGTTATCCAGAATGTGTCACCCTTTCACAAAACCAACTTGGGTAGGAGAAATTAATTTTTGTAGTAGTGGTTTGATTCTGTTTGCCAACAACTTGGCCACAATCTTATAGGATGAATTACATAATGAGATAGGTTTGTATCTGTTGAATGAGCTTGGGTTTTCTTCCTTTGGAATTAAGGCGAGGAAGGTGGAATTTATGCCGCCTCCTACCTTTTCCTTCCTCATGAAAACTTGAACCATTCTCAAAAGATCAGATTTGATTAGCTCCCAGCATACTCTATAAAAGTGAATTGAGAATCCATCAGGCCCGAGAGCTTTATCTGGCTCCATGGACCAGACAATGCTTTATATTTCTTCTACTAAGACAGGTCTTAGAAGGGTGTCATTGTCGTCTGAACTAACTAGCTGAGGAATGTTTGTGAGGAATTCTACGATGTCCTCCTCGCTCCCATCTTTTCCAGCACTAAGGAGGTTTTGTAAATGCTTTATAGAGGCTTCCTTAATTTGTTCAAATCCTCTGCATACCTGTCCACTGGATGTAGTAATTTCTACAATGTGATTTTGCGAAAGGCGGGGCCTGCATTGTATATGGAAATATGTAGTATTTTTGTCCCCTCTTTGAGCCACAAACTATGGGACTTTAATCTCCAATATTCTTCCTCGTTTCTGAAGGAGCTATATGCTTTCCTTTGGGAGTATTTCTCTTTGTCTAAATCCATGGGTGAAATATCTTTGTCTTCCAAACCAAGCTGAAGTTCTTCCAACTGATTTGTTGCTTCTTTCCTCTGGCTGGTGGGGGTGTTAGTGGCTTGCTTTATCCATTCTTTTAATGCCTTCTTAGTGTTTTTCATTTTTTGCTCCCATACAAAACTTGGGGAGCCTGAGACATCTGTTTTCCATGTTGTTTGTACAGTTTCAAGGAACCCCTCCCTTTCGACCCAGAGAGGGCTGAATCTAAATGGAAGGGGGGCGAGATCTTCTTCTTCCTTTATGCGCAGTAGGATTGGCTTATGATCCGAAGTTAGTTTAGGAAGGATCTTGGGGAAAACAATTCCGTTGTCCATCATGATAGAGATGCTGGTGAGGAATCTGTCTAGCCTTGCTGAGATATGATGTTCCCTTGTTCTATTATTTGTCCAAGTGTATGCTCCTTTCACAGGATTAAAGTCTACTAAGTCCCATAACTGAATGAGATTTTCCACATTGGAGAGGAAGGGGTCTCTTGAAGAGGATCCACCTCGCTTTTCTTTAGGATCTAGGATTATATTCAAATCTCCTCCTATGACAATATTCATTGTGTTAAGATGCTCTAGATAATTTGAGAGCGTCTTCGAGCACTCTTTTTGTTCCCCATAATGCACCAGGACATAGATGTTAAACAAGGCTAGTTTGGTTTTACTTGCTATATGTCATAGTTCTATATATATCCAATGTTGGGAATCATAAAATCTGCCTAGAATGAAGGAATGTTTTGACCAGAATGTGCCTATTCCTCCAGCTGAGCCTCTAGCACTGACTACCTTCCCTGAATCAAATTTCCATTTGGTATTACTGGTGTTAAGAAGGATCTCCCCTTCTATTATTGTCTCTTGGAGCATGAGTATGTCTATGGGTTCCATTTTCATTAAATCTTTGATGGCCTCTGCCTTATTTGGATTTCCCAAACCCCTGCAGTTCCAAGAGACCAGATTCATCATTTACAGTTTGTTGGGGTGGGACCTCCTCCCTTGGAAGCCCTTGGTCTGGTATTCCTCCCAAGAGTCATTTCAATAGTGGCTTGGCTTCCGAGGGTTTTTTTCCTTTCTGATTCTTCTTCCCTGATTTCCTTGTTTGATCTCCTTCCGACTCGCTTGGATGGCCTTTCAAAGGTCTCATCATCCGAGGAGCCCGCATTTTCTACCTTCTTGTTCTTCTCTTTAATTATATCAGCATATGAAGGGGAAGAGTTATTTCTTGGATTCGTATTTGATGTGTTACCTGGAGCTTGAAGGTCGATGTTGTTTGTTTGGGGAGGATCTTCTTGGTTTGTCTCCGAAGGCTCTGGGGGAGGAGTGAGAGATTCGAAGGGATTTTTGTCCTCCACTGTGTTGGTTACTTCCCTGTTCCCGGCATTTTGATGGCTTTCAGTATCTTGCCCTGATTTCTTCCCTGTCTCCTTGCCTTTGTTTTTGTTGTTCTGCGTGTTATTTGTTGTTTTCTTTGCTTGCCTCCATTGCTCTCCTTTTTCTCTCTGTAGATTCCTCATTTTTCTTCTTACAGTATCTTGCGAAGTGTCCGTATTCGTGGCAGTAATGAAATTTGAAAGGAAGTTTCTCATAGTCGAGCTCTTGGATGTGAGTCCAATCCGCCACCGAGAGCTTAATGGCTTCAGGAAACCCGATTTCAAGGTCTACCTCTACGCAGATTTGAGCACATGAGTATTGATCCTTCCTTGGCGCCTGGTCTATATATCTGCCGAGAGCATTTCCTATGGATTGCAGCAAGTTCTGACCCCAACAATGAAGGGGAAGATGAGGTAGTCGCACCCAAACCGGCACCGCGTGGGCACATCTTGAGATGGATCAGAGTCGGGTGACCATTTATTCAAATAGAGTCCTTGAGGGCCCATGAAATATGGCCCATTTCTAAAGATCAGACTTCTATCTTCTGCATTTTCGAACACGAACACAAAAAACCCTTTGCCCACGAAATAACTTTTTATTCCTTCTTTGACCAGGGGGGTCCAGCTATGCTTTACCCAATCTTCGACAGCTTTCGGGGAAGGCCATAACCCTGTAAACTGACCAATAAGGCCTCTTTCGGCAAGATTTAGCGCTGATCTACAAGTATCTTCCACTGGCAGAGACACCATTCAAATGCTTCCTAGTTTTTTAACGAACCTAAGCTGAGGCCGAGAGGATTGTCGTTTCGCAGCAGCTGCGACGAGAGACCTGAACGCTTCCAGCTCAGGAGGTGGAGGAGGAGAGTCTTCAGTGCCGCTATCATGATCCATGTCGAAGAAGGTCACCCTCGAAGAAGGGAACCAACCGATGCTAGACCACAAATGGAGCCCCCATGCAAGAGCGATGCAGCCTCCAGCAGAGAGACAGCCAGATCACCACGCAAGAGAGGGCGAACCTAAGCGCCGCGAGTGCCTGATGCAGGAACCCTAGAGGAGTTGCAGAACTGAGATTGAGCTCTATCCCATCTTAAGTATAGATTTAACATGAGCCTAGAGGGATCAAATTTCATCACGTGCAAACTTTTTTAGAGTGCAAAATACAATGTGTAATTTTTCATTCTTTAATTTATATTTTTGAATGTTATACAATGTATATATAGGACCAAATAAACATTTTAACCATAATTTTCTTTTCCGTTATATACACATAATTATTTTAAAATGATATATAATATATATGTAATTGACATTAAAATATCTTACATAACAAGTACAAAGAGACATTTTATGAGTGCAAATTAGTTAACTTATATTTTATATAGTTTAATTAAATTTCCTATTGAAATATTTTTGAAAAGTGTAAGGTTTAACATCTTACACATTTCTTTTTACTTCTAATTACTTTACAACATATTCAATTTTTTATTATAGTCTACATTATATTTCTATTTAGAGCATGTGTCAACTCAATGAACGAATGGACAAACTTACACATCCTTGTCATACTGGGTTGTAGAATGAGCCTTTCAGATCAATGAAAAATATAAGGTTTAAACATTTTACACATTTTTTTGTACTTCTAATTACTTTACAACATATTAATTTTTTTATTATTATAGCCGAAATTATGTGTCAACTCAAGGGAGAGTTCCCCTCATACTGCATTGTAGAATGAGATTCTCGATTCAATGATTATTATTATTTTATTATTATGAACTTATGTTTATCCATTTGAACTTCTTATAGTGATAATTAAGATGGTTAATCTTTTTTATTTTGGTTTTATTTTTAAATGTTTGTAGGAAATTATTTACAGCTAAGTTAGAATAGGAAATAATAGGTTATGAAAAATTCAAAATTGCAAAGCATTGATTGGTACACGAACAATTGTTTGTGTAATGTATTTATGAAATGTGTAAAAATATCAAATGTACTTAATTTTAAAGTATAATTTGTTATAATTGTAATTATAAATTCTAAACAATTTTTATGTTCATAAAAATATATTTTGTTGCATAACTAATTAATTTATAAGTATAATTTTTTTCAATTTAAAAATCCTATCAGCGTTTTGTTGTACATTTTGGGACAATTGTTAGTTTATGATATTTTGAAATAGTTTAGGTCTCTTATTTTATGTTTTGGGGTGGAATTATGTGAAACAATTTTTATTCAAAATTTGATCTTACTAAAAATTGTTTAGCAAGATATGATAAAAACTTCAAAACATAGAATAATTAGACAAAATGAAATTGTACCCAAATTGTTTTAGTTTTGGAAGCTTTTTTAAACATATTTTTTGATCCAATTTGTAATTCCAACCAATTTTCACCAAATTGTGAACAAAATTAAAGAAAATGCCCAAAACCCTCTCGAAAATAAAACATTTAAACTGCAGCTTTTAAAATGGCCTTTACAATTACCCTAATTGGGGTGCGAGCCGATGGTTGGGAAATCAAATAGGGGTTAATGCATGGTACTTATGTGTACTGTACCACCACCCCCACACACTCGACGTGATGGGTGTGGTGTCTCTTTGCATGATTGCATGCAGGGAAGGTGGGAAAGGTAGCAGCAACGGTTATGGCGGCGAACACATAAAAAAGAGCGTTGGCAGATAGTTGGGTGTTGTAGTTGGGTTTGATCGCGGATTGGGAAGCTGGTGCGCTAGATGAGTTTTGTGACACCATCCTCACCTCCAAGCATTTCAACCGCCTGCAAGAGTTCACGGGTATGTACTCTGGTATCTCTCATCCCTCTCACTATTGACCTATTTTGGTTTTTGCTGGAGGGAGAGGGGGAGAATTATGGGTGAAAATTGTGAAGTTGAGAAGTGATGGGGGAATTGGGGATGGCGACTAGTAGTTTTTCTTGGTCCCACGTCTGTATTCTGCATCTACTAGGCATTGTTTCAATTTCCCTTTGTTTTCGAATTTTGTTGTCTCGCATGAGGACCCTTGGAATGGTGGGCAGAGGAACAAAGGGAGATGCCTGTAGGGGTCTTGTGGGTATGAGTAGAGAGATAGGTTCGGAGGGGCGAGTGTGTCATTCCAAATGCAGTTTAGGAGTAGGTCCATGTTGTAGACACAAGTGTAGCTGCTGAGAGGTAGATAGCCACCACTGGAGAAAGGGAAACGTTGAGAATTATGGGTGGGAAGTCTAGCAAGGAAATAATAATGGCTATAACAAGCAGATAGGTAATGGTGGTATCATTTGGCTTGGAGATGAGGGAAAGATTAGGCTAGGCTATCTGCTTGTGTCCTGGGCAGAGGGGAAAGGGTATGCATACCATCACAGGACAAATGAGGGCACACAACAACACTCACCAATTGGTAATTAGGGAGTGGAAGCTAGTCTGCCTGAGGCTGAGAGAAGGTGGGTGTGGAAACGGGGTATCACTGAGGATCGCAGTAGGTCGCCCCCCCCAGGGGAATGGACTTATGACCAAGAAAGCTCAAGCAATGACACCGATGGGGAAGAGGAGGTACAAGGCGGGGTTTTCATTTGTAATAATATGACTCGGGGGCGAGAAAATTGGTATACCATGTTTAATTGCTTCTAGTTAATGAATTCTGGCAATGAACAGGATTGGGGCATCACCACTATGGCTCGTCCTACGAAAAGTTTTGGCTGTGGAAGACGGGCCCAAGTGCCCAGAAAGGAAACAAAATTGAGCACGTCTGAGGCATGCAAGGGAAAAAAATATGTGGAAAGGCTTATCAACGAGGTGGCAAAGGGATACCATGAGGGCATAGATGAAGGTATTTGTAAAATTCTAGAGGAATGGGAAGAGGAAGTCAAGCAAGACGGTGCGACGAATGACGAAATAAAGGATTGGAGGACCCTCATCCCAGATCCTGGCAACACTAGAGGTAGGATCACTTAATTCAAATAGACCTTATACCTTTATTAGCTAATGAAAGGCCTGCTGGGCAAGGCTACAGAGCAGATTTCGGTGGGCATGGTTGTCACTGTCCAAAGCATGCCCAATTATAAACAGGAATTTTAGACACTGCAATTTCAACTTCACAAACAAGATATGAGGCTTGGCAAAATTGAGAGGCACATCCCATGTATCTTGACAATATCATAGATGTGTGGGTCGAACGCCAAAGACCCTGCCACTAACCACTGGACTCAAGATAGAAAGAAAAAATTAGTAAAAAACGTGACAAATCATTTCCCTATCAAATTGCATCCCTAATCCAAATCTATGAAAAACAGCGAACTGTTCAAATATGACATCACATGAAGAGCTCGATTTGAACGGGAAAACGACTTACGGCTTAACCAGCCTCATGAATTAGAAATATAATTCAAAATTCGCTGGAGTTTAATAACATCCAAAATGCTATAAAAGATTAAAATTCGAGATTGATAATAGAATTTCCAATATTTTAAACTGTCATAATGGTTGATCAAACATTTGATTAACATTTAAGATAAATAATAGAAAGTGCGATAATTATGTTTAATTTTTTTTTTTAATTTAAATAACGCTCTCAATATTTTTTGGTCAACGATATAAGTATGGATAATAGATGGTGGATATTTTCCTTGGATTAAAGATAATCTACCAGTAGGAAGGATACCGTTTAATAAAAATTTAATAAGATTGATATAGTTTAATTTTTTTTAATTTAAATAACGCCAAGCATATTTTTGGTCAATGATATAGGTATGGATAATAGATGGTGGATATCTTTCCTGGACAAGTGTAATGCTCCTAGTACTGTGGTAGTATTTTAAATTAAATATAGTTAATTTAACTATCTGATTATGATTATGTGGTAAAACTAAGTAATTATTAATATATTACTGTTTAACTTAGTTATATGGTTAATAATAATTATTTTTTATTGCCTCCAATCACTGTTGAAAGAAAAATAGTTGGGCAATAAGTGTGGTGCTTCCTCATGAGAGGAGGATTAAAATTAATAGGACAGTTGTCCAAGAAGGAGTTGAAAAAACTAACTATCTCCTAGAAACAGTTGAGACCATTGGATGGGTAAAGGAGCACCAAGTCTGGTAAGGACCAGATGGCGAGGGGAGCCAAAGAGGAAAACGCTAAGTCTGGTAAGGACCAGATAGCGGGCTCAGTTCGTTGTATCCACACAACAAAGGCTAAGTCTGGTAAAGACCAGATAGCGTATGATTGGGAAGTAGAAACTTCCCTGAGTCGCTACATCTGGTAATAACTAGATAGCGCAAGTCTAGCAACACTAGAAATCTTGCAGGCAATAGGAGTATTACAGTAGTGCTTCGGGGTGGAAGGTCGAGCAGGACCCTCCTAAGGACAGGAGGTTGACAAGCGTATTAGGGAGATTTGCTCTCTGTTCAGGTAAGAAATGATTACAGAGCTTGAAGTTCTGAATTTTCATTTATATATCTGTTCAAACTATTGTGGAGAAATAAGGAACCATGAATATATCTATATATCTGCGTAAAAGAACTATGAAATTGATGCAAATAGAAAATGACAAAAACTAGTAAAATACATCAAGTATGTGAGAATGAAATCACCGTGTAGCCACTATAAAACCTAAAGAAAAGAGAGAATCAAAACCAGGTTTTTATTTCCAAATAAATCTTTGTAATTAGCCACACTCGTATATCAAACAACATTCTAAAAACAAGTCTGAATTTAATACGCGTATACGAGTACCTTTAGGGTCTTGCAAGCAAAACTGTAACAATACAAATATATGAATAGCCGCATGCATGTAATTTTGGGCTAAGCCTCTATTAAATCGTCGAAGGATCTTTTACAGGAGTAATTAGATCAGATTAAAAGAACAGGGAATCCACATCAGATTTAACCATAGTCGGAAAAGAACCATTGATTAAATAAACAAGCGTTAAGAAAAACCTCGGACTATAAACATGGCCACAATCATTGGAACAGACGTCACTATCATATTATGGACAAAAGAAAAGCATTCGACATGAAGGGGTAACATAATCAAAAGGGGGCAGTTACCCATTAAAAACAAGCAACCTTCAATCATCAACTCGTAGTTGTATTTCAAACCTGGGAGTTGGTACCAGGTATCGAAACCCTGCACGGCGGCTCAAAGGAAGGAGAAACACAATCCGTCCGTATTCAATTAAGAGCGTCACCATCCAGTTTAAACTGAAAAACATATGAACCTATTGCAAACCACACTGTTAATCATTGCAGCAGAAGGAGAATGTATATATGTATAAAACCCGATAATGGGTGAATTCATAACAGTTATACAAAACTTACGTTAAATAAGCAATCACCCGGGAATAACCGCAAAAGGGTTCGACTCGTGATTCCGTAGAAAAGAAACAATATACAGTAAGAAAAACAGAAACCCAACACAAGGTAGCCAGAGCATTGGTCTTAGGTCCATGCCAAAAGAAATTAACACATTACATTAGGCTTGCGGCCTTATCACAAAAATTAAATACAATTGCAACACCCATAGCCGAAACCGGGTTCAAGTGGGTTTGCCCACTAGGGAACAGTCTGCCATTAATATGGAGTCACCATGTATCCTAAATTTATGGTGGCTTATGCTTCTTACCCGGAGGGTGACCTACGTAAGGGAGCTTGGTCTGGTTGCCTACCTGGAAGCTGGACCAAGTACCTGCAACAAGAAAATTACCCGGATTAATGTTGAGAATGAAAGAAAGAAAAACCAAAAGGAAAACTCATAACTGATAAACATCAAAACTAATGAGTAGCGTGAAAATTTACCATTAGCATTATTGGTAGGCAGTGTCTCTGGAATAGACCGAGGCAACCTGTTCGAAAGAATGAGCAGGTGAACTCGAATCGCCAGAGACCTGTAGGAGTCGGGAGACTTCACCAAAATGAGCTCGAGAAAGTTCGAGCACCTCAAAGGAAACCCTTCAGCAGTACTTCTTATCCTTGAAATAATGTGGATCGTAGATTCGAATGAACTCTTCTCTGCCGTTGATACTGGTATAGTAACCCAGGAGCAGAGCCTTGGCATTGTTGGGTACCTAGTGGGTGAGTTGTGCATGCCAGCTCGGTTAGCTGGAGTTAAGGCCGCGTGATGGACATGGAAACAGCCGGCCAGTTGCAAGCTCCAAACGCCAAGTGGACAGCATAGTGAACTCGACATTCGAACCGTTTAGCCTGAGTTGACAATCGGGAGAATGGCCAACATGAGAACCCAGTCCCCGATGTCAACATTAATACACTCTTAAATGGACTTACAGATTTATACGGTGTGTAATAAAAACAAAATCTGTGGAATCGTAAAAGGCCTCGGGCTTCCAGGTTACATCAATTATGGATATTTACTATTGCGCTATGTAAAATGGTTATTCTATGTATATTAAAGTTCCCATGTTAATTTTTTTTATTATTATATATAGTTACATTTTGACGGGGAAGTGTTACAACGAGAATCTTCAATATAATCTCTGTTGGAATGCAAGTGAGGGAACAAATAGCCTGGTAGAGGTAAAGGCCCATGCAGGTCTTCTCGCCTTCTGTTGCTTTTTTGACATTCATGTCATTTCTATCTGTGAGGACTTCAAAACAATGGTCGATCACGTGCCCTCGCCTCGCTGTATGGATGGATCGGATTATGTTTTTTTGGAGTCTTATGAGGGGGTCTACAATTTAGCATATCTACAAAGCTCGGAATTAGAGGGCGGATTTCCTATCAAAGGAGGGTCCTTAAAGATTTTTTATGGCGGGGAGTCTTATATCATTCAGGACTTTTGTATCCCGGGATTTTAACTCCAATATTTTGGTTCTTTTGTGCTATTTTTTGACCCATCCTTTTATGATCTGCCCTGCCATCTGTTAGATCTGTTATGTCTATATCTCTCTTCGTTTTTTGATCTCAGCTGCTGCTGGAGGTGTGTAGACTCATTCTATGGTTTATATGTCCTATGCTTTTATAATTTGTATAAATGTTCTATTATACAGACTCAATATAATGCAATACAGCTTTTCTTTCTAAAAAAAGAATCTTTGTTTGGATTAAATATAATTTACCAGTAAAAATGATATAGGTATTGATATAGTTTAATAAAGATTT